>JAODFY010265250.1:0-15017 GCA_027580055.1 Paracaudina chilensis | reverse complement strand
TGTGGTGGAAGATGGGGGTGTCAGAACATGGGGTATCTGAACATAAGGGTGTCTGAAAATAGGGTGTTGGAACATTGGGGGTCGGAACATGTTGGAACGGGGGGTCTGAACATACAGGTGTCTGACCATGTGGGTATAACCCGATATACTGTTGAGAATATATTAACCTTCTTAGGATTCTCTTAAAAGGCATGTCCACTAATTAAAATTCATAACATGAAACTCCCAAGATAATTTTGCACATCAATCTACTAATCAGTGGCCTGGCATGGCCCCATCACAATATCCTGGGGGCACCCCTCCTACTCACCAGGGTGTTACTCCCATGCATGCTGATCTTGGAGGGGGATCTTGGAGGAACACTGAGGATGAATTGCATCCCACCATGTTTGCAAAATGATTGGTGCTAATGGCTACCACTACATAATGACATTGATCCTATGTCTTTTTGAGACATGTTTAAGTTCCAGCCGTCAAATAACACACAATCACGATCTCATAGGATACTTTGTCCAAAAAACATTCTCCCTATTCACAATAAACAAAGATGACAATATCACCAAACTTAAGTCACCAAAGCAAATTTTTTATGGACAAATTTATTTTAATTAGGCCTTAAGTGAGAAATGATGCCAGGCTTTTTTCAGAGAATACTAACCCTATATTAACATTCACTCTTACATTCATCAAAACCTTGCCAATATTCCCCATTCAACTTGTGCGCTCCCAAACGTAACATCACCATGGAGTATTTCAACCTGTATTTGTACACTATTCTATTCAAATATGACTAATTTTTTCACTGAATGTGCAACCTGGACACCACCCCCTCCTCTCTCCTCCCCATCACATACAATGCAAAAATGGGAAATGAGAAAATAATGAAAAGACAACAACTACATACTTTTAGCCCAAGATTTTTTTTATTTTACCCAAATAACCCCATAGATTTCACAATTTGCTTTTACCTCTATAGACTGACACAACGTTCTATATTTTTTCAAACACCTCCATCCCAAACAAATCTGACATTTATTTCATTTCCATATATACAGCCAGATGTCTGATAAGATTCAAACGTCGAATTAAAAAGCAAGAATTTAAAGCCCTACAAGGAATTTACCCCAATGTAAATGACACACAAGTCGCCACGAGGATGATGAAAACAAAATTGAAAGTGATTTACTGATGAACACTGCTGCTCATTTTCTACTGGGGTGTTGAACAACCACAAATTTCATGGGGAAGGGGTAAACTTATTTTGGAAAAGAGTTCAAAGCCTTTTAAGTAATTTACAAAGATGACAATCTCATTACAGGAACACACCAGGCAGACTCGTATCTTTTATCAAAGGGATTGTTTTCTAACATTTTGAACTATATGGAGAACTTTTTTAGACTAATAGTCGTAGCAGTGTCAGGTGATCATGCTTCCATTTGTATTAACTACTTGCAGGGCCATTGGCAGTGAGAACCAATGGCTCATTGATATTCATTGATATTCATATGTGGGGGGAGTACATAGTTAATTCATGGACTCTTGTGTGTCACACAAAACCCACATATTCATCAGCAGTGAACCAATGGCCCATTGATATTCACATGTGGGGGGAGTACATAGTTAATTCATGGACTTTAGTGTGTCACACAAAACCCACATATTCATCAGCAGTGAACCAATGGCCCATTGATATTCATATGTGGGGGGAGTACATAGTTAATTCATGGACTTTAGTGTGTCACACAAAGCCCACATATTCATCAGCTATGTAACATAAGGGTAACATTTACTTGTAGTGTTTATATGTGCATTTAAAGTTGATACAACATTATTAAAGACACCTTCAATGGAATTGTTTCAGATTTTGCAAATGAGCCTCATTTTCTGTTTGGAGTGTCCCTACCTTTATTTTTTGTTAGCAAATTGCCACACACGTTCCAATTATCTCCTGGCAATGTATCCCCATTAAAAAGAATAAATATATTGTAACACTGTATTACATTTTTTAAATGAGTTGTTTACCTTCAAAAAATCCTCAACCCTGATGCCTTACCTGAAAGTACTAAAATATACATCAACAAACTGTGTATCCCCTACCCTGATGCCTTATGAAACAACTGAAGTCATCTGAAGTACTGAAATATACATCAACCAACTGTGGACCCCTACCCTGATGCCTTATCTGAAACAACTGAAGTCATCTGAAGTACTGAAATATACATCAACACACTATTTGGCAAACCCCTTAATCTTTGTTTTAATCTCAACTTAATTCAAAGTCATTTAAAGTACTAAAATATACATAAACTAATACTTTGCACTAGCTTCTACAGCAAAAGTTAACTAAATTGTTCAATACTTAAAAAGTCAAAATAGAATTGCCACTTTAAAAATGATCGAAAAGTTAATATTGCACACTTTTGTAACAAATAAATTATGATCTGGAGATAAAAACAGATTTAAAACATTTCTCCATCTGACATTTTTGAGATAATGGACAAATAGACTAATAAAATCTAATAAGACTCTTTTTTTTTTTTTGGGGGGGGGGCTTTTCTTAAAACTGAATGCATTTTAAGCCCACTTTAGGCCATTATTAAACCAGAAAATGATACAAGGATTTTTCTAAGATTGGCCCCTTGGCCAACTTGAAACTGGTTGGCATATCTGTATGTGTTTCCATCATTTGGTTGGATGCATGTTTTATATGACCTATTCTTTACATATGTGCAGGTTTACCTCATTCATTCCAAATCTCACCCTTGTCTCACACAACCTCACCAAACCCCCTTCTCCCAAATGAGTAACATTTCTGCATGTCTTTTGTAACCTATCATCATTCTCTTATTAATGTGACCTTTAATATATATATAAATTTGTTTGAAAGATTATGAATGTGAAAGTGAACACTACATATATTATTTATGGATAGTAAAACAAAACAGAATTTGTTGAAATAAGGATACAGTACAGAATACAATAAATGTTAATAAGTGATAGGAATACAATAAATGGAATACACCCAAAGCTATTAAATACAGGAATTTCAGAGGACTGGAGAGGAAAAAAATGTTGAGAATTTAAATTTCTGGAAATTTTGTTGAATTTGAAAGTCTGTCATTAATTGCACAAGAACTGAAGAAAAATCAAGGTTATTTTAGAATAAATATAAAGAAAGTGAATGAATTGGATGATGGCAGAGTTGTTAATCAGTTGTTATTTATATTATTAATGAGTCACCTATTTTGCTTTGCTCTGTGGTCACCTACCTTTTGATAGATAGATGATTGATACTTAAGTTATAAAATGTCGCATATCTGAAATATCACCTCCCTTTAGTCATATCTCTATGAAATGACTCATCTCTATGAAATGACTCATCTTTATGAAATGACTCATCTCTATGAAATGACTCATCTCTATGAAATGACTCATCTCTATGAAATGACTCATCTCTATGAAATGTCACCTCTCTTTAGTAAACATTTCCATGAAATAGTCATCCTCAGTGATGTCACCTTTGCTCACATCTGAGAAATGTTGCCTCTTTAATTAGTCACAATTCTGTGAAATATTACATCTCTTCTAAATGTTGTTTCTCTTAATGTTTCTCTTATCATTATTAAGTCACAGCTCTATGAAATATCACCAATATTTAATACATCACATTTCTGTGAAACATATGTCATTAAAAAATGTGATATGTCACCTTTCTCTAATAAGTCACATCTCTGTAAAATGTTGTTATAAAAACACATAAAAGTCATGTGAAGTTAAATCACATGTCTATGAATTATCACAACAAGAATACAGAATCTGGTGATTCCATCACCATTAATCATCCTATTCAAGAACCAACCCATATGAACTTTGAAATGGTTTCGAATTAAAAAAATTAATATCATACTCATTGCACATATATTGGAATGAATCAAATTGCAATGCAAGTCAGAATTTGAAATAAATATACTATAAGAAATTTTCTTTGATGCAGAAAAAAAAAAACTTTAGTTGATTTTGGCAACTTGTACTAGACCATTTTTACAACAATAGTAATATTGGCATTACTATACAAACAATAACTTGGTCCCAAAGCCATATTTGAATCCATATCAATAAATTAATTAAACGTTAAATTTATTATCCAGAAAGTCATGTGAAGGAATACAAAGACCATCAACGGTTTCTAACAGATTAATTAGTTTCTGCATTTTCTCCTGATTTTCTTCCTAAGTTTTTACTGCAATAAAAACAACAGGGATGTATTTCGTTTCAATACAAAGATATACATTTTTGAAAAAATTCTTGAACCATAAAGAACTTTCAGCAGAATCTTAAAGGGGCTGCCATGAAAAGGGACAATCATATGAGTTTTGCCAGACTGACAAAATTCATATATTCTTGGTTTTGTTACCAAGATTAAATTTGCTTGTCACAATAACCTTAGGCAAATAAAGAATGTCAGCCCTGGATTAATATTCATCAAAAGAATGAGGTTTAACAAGCCTTGCAATGCTGTTATGCATGTTCGTAGCCTTGATGTAGCATGTTCGTAGCCTTGATATTTACAAGTATTTTGGAGAAGACTGACAATGATGGGCTTGTGTGATGTCTCTTGACAGTTTCAACCAGATGATTTTTGGTTTGATAATTTGTATCAAAGTAGGAGCAGTCTTGACGCAGCTCTGAAGTACTAGGAAGTACTACTGACACCACAAATCAACATTTGAGCGTTGACAGGGGCGTTCTTGTTTTCATCCATGTGTCAGCATTACTGTTATACTAAATAATGCGAGTGATCAGTGAATATAGTTTTATTGACAGAGACATTTTTACTTACTCTATTGTATAAATAAAATGGATGATTTCATTACAAGTAAATATTCTTCAGCACACTGTCAGAGCACATGTGAACAGATTGCATCAGTAAGAACACAAAATGTTGTCTTTTGTGCAGCATTTGTAAAAATAAAAAAAAACATGCCTATTGGAAAGAGACATTTAAAAGTTTTTTTTTAAACTGAGTAGTTTCCACCACCACAATGTTAAAAGGAATCTAATGAAAAACCAGCAAAATGCAAGTATGAACAAGTATGAAGTAGTCAGGTCTTATAAAGTGAATAGACAGCAGTTTTTACCCTAAATGGTAAGAATACAATACCCCACTACCATTAAAAGTAATAGTCTGCTACACACAATGACACCTAATCAACATCAGGCAATTAGGCAGGCATTATGTAGGCATGTCATTATCAACCCCATTTAACATGTCAATAATTGGCACATCATGACATGTCAATAAGTTATTAATAAGATGTTGTAAGGGCAGGGAACTACCCTCACTTATAAATGACACTGTCCACATGATCATGTAAAGAACACACTGCCCAAACAACTTTGGCCAAGTGCTGGGATAGGAACTAGACAGACATGTAATTATCAACCTATTTATAAAACAACAATCCCAATAAACAACTCCACAGTTTTAATTAGTGCTGTTAAGGGATGGACGCTATCCTTACGAATAAATGGTTCTATCAATGTGACCACAGAAGAACACCACTTGAATAACCTTCTCTTTTGGACCGAGTGCTTGGACGAGGCTTCATAGCTAGGAGTGCAATAGGCCTCATTAAATCACGATACCCTAGGCAGGAGTGCAATAATCCTCATTACATCATGATACCCTAGGCAGGAGGGCAATAATCCTCATTAAATCATGATACCCTAGGCAGGAGTGCAATAAGCCTCATTACATCATGATACCCTAGGCAGGAGTGCAATAAACCTCATTAAATCATGATACCATAGGCAGGAGTGCAATAATCCTCATTACATCATGATACCATAGGCAGGAGGTGCAATAATCCTCATTAAATCATGATACCATAGGCAGGAGTGCAATAATCCTCATTACATCATGATACCCTAGGCAGGAGTGCAATAATCCTCATTACATCATGATACCCTAGGCAGGAGTGCAATAGGCCTCATTAAATCATGATACCCTAGGCAGGAGTGCAATAATCCTCATTACATCATCATACCCTAGGCAGGAGTGCAATAATCCTCATTACATCATGATACCCTAGGCAGGAGTGCAATAATCCTCATTAAATCATGATACCCTAGGCAGGAGTGCAATTGCCCTCATTAAATCAGGATACCCTTAAAATATATTCTCCTTTGTACATTCTTAAATAAAAATAAATTGATTTGACTTCAATTAGTACTCTTCCACCACCATGTGAATGACTGACTGGTATGCATACATATGATCAATGGAAGCATGTGCTCTTGTGTGAACGGATGACAGTTTATATGCATACTTTTAGAGATGGAATTAGAGACGTGCATATGATACATCAAAGCTGTAATCCAGCCATCTGGCATGTCTGTGTGGACCTTCCCATGGTATGACTGGAGGTTGAAAAGCAATACAGATGTCTACTCTCCCAATACACATCACATTTGGTTCAGAAATTTCATGTTTTTTTTTAAATGAGATGTTTAAAGGTTACAGTAACTCCCATGTTTATGAGTTACTGTAACCCATAAACATGAGTCCGGTAAGATTTCATGTGGGGGCATTGTACCCATGATGATGTGTGACAGAAACAAAGTAACTGATTCACTCATTTACTACCCTCCAGTCATATTGAAAGTTGAGACTTCACTAATCAGTTTACTCTACTATAAATTATGTATGCAACATCTCAACTGCACACTCGCTTAAGATTTCTCAGATTAGTGATGAACCTCCACCGCGTGTGAACAGAGGCTGGCCCGCAGTGGGTCAAACCCAGACTGCAGGACAGACTCTGCGACACGATACATGAGCGAGGGCAGCAGGCATGGATGATGTAGCTCAAAGGTCCCAGCTGAATAGGTGGTGCTTTATAAGCATATCTTGGACACTATCTTTGAGAGAGGCTTTACCCTGATACAAAACAGAGAGAGAAGATGGTGATGAGTTAAGGATGAGGACCAGCACCCCCCCCCCCCATCCCCTTGGGTCAATCATTATCATATCACCCAATACCAGCCCCCCCAGCACCCCATCCCCTCGGGTCAATCATTATCATATCACCCAATACCAGCCCTAGGTTATACACATTTCAACTTGCTGACAAACAAAACATAATACCCAAATAATATC
Source organism: Paracaudina chilensis (assembly GCA_027580055.1). NCBI lineage: Eukaryota > Metazoa > Echinodermata > Holothuroidea > Molpadida > Caudinidae > Paracaudina > Paracaudina chilensis. The sequence goes on along the minus strand of JAODFY010265250.1, from coordinate 7,858 downwards.
AATTCCATATCAAGGTCGGGTGATCTAAAGTTTACCACACCATTATTACCCAGTAATTGAAATTTACCAAATGATGGTAGCTTTGAAATCCTTGTGAAGTTCCCTTTTTATATATGTCTTACTTGTCAATAGATTCAATAATTGGTTATACAGAGTTAGTATGCAGTTTTAACAACCACATTTTTTTTTTGTACAATAATCATAAAATATTACAGCCCTGTATTCCTCTAACACTGCTGAATATTGGAAATTTAGCTTTTTAAAGTTTTTTAAGAAATTTAACAAATTTGAAGGAGGGCCGGGTGCAGATTCCCATTTTTGACATGGAATTAGGAATCGAGAGTTAATTTATTTTGGCAGATGCAGTACAGAAACCTCACAGATATGGTTATGATATGTTATCTAAAAATCAAAATCGTGGATCACTGAAAAACATACAGACTGGCTGTAATTTGTGTTAGGCTAGGTAAGCTTACTAGGTGTGTTTGCAAAGAAAAATGTATTTTGCCACATTCGTTTTGCATTTTAAAAGAATTAGTACAGACAATCTGTTGTCCCAACTGAAACATTGCACGATCCCTACTTTCATATCAGCAGAGAATACTAGAAAAGAAATATGAGCCCAATAATTCTAAGAAGACTGCCCCAAAATGTAACATGCTAGAATTTTTCAAACATTGTAATAAGAGAATGATATTCTGATCAAAAGATGAATATTGTCAAGCAAAAGAAAGAATTCATGCTTCATGCAAACAGATTTCAATATTTGTACAAGTCTTTCCAAAGTCTTGTTTTTAATATCTTTCAATTAAAATGCTTAAAGGAATATCACTTACGTGCCCCATGCCATTTCATTTTTTGTTTTTAAATACAGGATAAAATCATTGAAGTGATGATTTGAGGAATTTTGAGGAATTGATAACACATTTGTGGATACACCCAAATATTAAGGAATGTATAGGTCTAATATTATGGCTAATGTTTAGATACAACACCAGGCCAAATGTTTAAAATAGCCTCGTATTAGGTATAACACTAAACCATTCAATTGTAACATAATAGCCTTAACATTAAACTTGAAAGTCTTATATTTAGCTTAATGTTAGATTTAACAGTATATAGGTGGTACTGAAAGTTGTTCACTTTAATATATTCGATATCTGGACCATACACCGTATATATTCCTTACGTACAGGCACTGTTTAATGTACCAAACAAACTTTGGTGCACTCATTATACACATAATCTTACATTATGCTTACATAAGACATCACATCAAGTCTAATATCAGGCTAATATCAGGTCTTAATTTAGATCTAATATTAGGCTTAATGTTAGACCTAATGGTAAAGTGTAATGGTTAGTGAAATAACAAGGTGAACAAATGAAATGGTATTGTGCAAACACTGATCATGTACAAAACAACACATGTTACATATTAATGAAATTGTTATTCTTTCAACTGTGAGATGTTTCTTCAGAATGATAGGCTTCTGGAATTTTGACAAGAATTTATTCCACAACAAATTACACACAACAAGAAAGAGTTAAAAAATGGACTTTACAAGAAAGCATTATGAAGTTTTTCTTTTATAAAAAAAAAAAAAAAAAAAAAAAAAAACTTTTTGTGCTGTTGGTTATGACACTAGCTCACATCAAAGGGTGCACAAATGATTTGTGTTCATAGAAAAACAAATTTCAACTCACCTCTTTCTTGTTTGGTATCTCCCAGTTCGTTGATAGGTTAAATGCAAACATGGAGAGGACTCGTAGTTCGCATTTGATCTGGACCCAACCTGGACTCCTCACAAAGGACCATGGGTAATACCACTTATCTACGATGGATTCGCAGGAACACAGGGTTTCCAACCACAGGTGTAAGACCTGCTCACTGTGAACAGAGGGGAGAAGTAAAGCCAGTTGCATTGTGGGAAGAATGGATGATTAGTTCACTAAAAGGCTATACTGATGAGGATAATACGGTACACTTTGATTTAGTGTACCACATGTTCATAAAACCTGTATTTTCAAAGATATGCTTCCAATTTTGCACAGTTAAGTTAATACTTATACTTTTGTTATTATTAATACTTCTACGGCACATTTCAACCAGTTTACTTTAGTGTCGGTGATATGACAAAAAGCATGAAGAAGATTGGCAAAGACATGACAAAGATTTTCCAGCCCAAGTGAAATGAATCACAAATGTTGCCAGCTGCTTAATTAAATTAAAATTAAATAACCAAGTGCTATTTATTGTGATGTGACTTTCACCATTGAGTGCTGTGTTTCCCTACTCTTTATTTATCAAGAGAATTTTTATGTAAATCAAGATGTCAATTTTTTTGCTAGAAATACTTGCCATGGTTTTAAGACAATTTTTAGCACAAGATAATATTCTGATAGTTTTTTAAAGTTATCACAAGACTTACTTCAGCCCGGCACATATGAGTGACCTCAGTTTGACCTCCATCTGGGCGTGGGCTCGGTCATGGGAATGGTTAATACCCTGAACAGCTCTGTAGAGCAGTTCCTCGGGAGTGAGGACTTTACCATCTTCATCCAATCTGGGAGAAAACAAAAAAAGTTATGGACTTTGAGGGTAAGTCATGTTTTCAGGACCGAACTAGAGCGGGGATAATGAAAAAAATCTTCGTTTTTTTTCTTGTGGGGACAGGCGGGTTAAAAATATCAAATTTATTTCTATGGTTCCCAGAGTTTATTGAGCCATGTACCCCTCATAGTTTCAAGTGCTCCCAAGCAATACCCCCTAATTTAATGTCCCCATATTTTCACTGAAAATCACTTTTTTATTTGCCTTTTTAATGGGGACCCTTATTCTTGGTGCTACTAGAAAAACTTCATGTTTTGGCTGAAACAGTAAAATCTTTGAGAGTAATTTATATAAGAACACAAAACTACAAGAATAAAATGGTAGTAGTGTTGGTTGTAGGACTTTATAGTCATTACAACAGTGAAAGAGGAACAGCAGCACAATGTGCTAATTCTCCTAGGTGCCCTCCGAAGATGTGAAAAGCTCTCAAACCATAATTCTGCACTATTCTTTGCACCCGCAACTGAAAGTTTTGTACCCCTTAGGGGTATGTGTAACCCCAGTTGGGTGTATGTGTACCCCCATGGGTATGTTGGGGTATCTGTACCCCATGGGGTATGTATACCCCCAGTTGGGGGTTGTGGGAACCACTGTTCTATTATACACACCTGTATGTCTTGCACAAAACCAGTCTGGAATAGACAGACTCAAAATCCCTCTCAACTTCTTTTGCACTGGCCTGTAAACACAAACAGAGAAATTGGTTAACTTGCATACAGGAATGAGGAAGTATGAAAAGCATGCCTTCATATACCCAGACTACATAATTATGACCATATTCTCTCTTAGGTGCATGTACTTGTGCATGTACTTGTACTTGTACTTGTGCATGTCTACTTTACATCCATGGAAATGTCCTGTTTTGTTATTCAGTGATTCTCTTATTATTACAGTAACTGTTATGTGTAATCCTTTATATATATATATTGTGCCTGGGTAGTACAATCAGCAATTTGTATACATCTATATTGATTTAACATAATTTATTGCTTATTTCCAGCACTCAACAGTAGGGTAAGCTGCTAAAATGCATGGCTATGGGTTCTATTGGTATTTTGGGTTGTTTATTTTTTCCCCCAATGAATCCTTTTATTTTTTTTAATGTCTGGAAATTGCCAACCAATTATTTAAAGGGAAAGTTCATGAAAAACCCAGGTCTCTATATATGTGTTAGACAATAAATATATCCTTCTCTGATCAGCCCATTTGCCTCGATTTTAATCAAACCGATGTTCATATTAAATGCTCACCAAAACTGAATTTGAAGAGCAGCCATTTTTGTACTGTCAGCTGACATGGAATCTCTCCAATCAGCTGCTTCCAACGAGCTGGCAGGTAGGACAAACATTGGCATAATGCATCCTCTATATATCATGTGACTGATATTATGGGCCACCAGCTGTTTGAAATGATTTTCCTGATGTCATCTGACAGTACAAAATGGCCGCTCCTCAAATCAAGTTGTAAATCATTTTCACCTGAATATTTTTGTGTCAGTTTGATTTAATTGTGGAGCGGTCATGCTGAACCAACTGCAGTAGATAACTCCCTACAATAACTGCAGACCAGCTTAAATGTAGAAGCCACTAGAGACCAGCTAGAGATAAGAACCCAGACACTGAATGTCAGTCAGACACTATCGACTACTGGTTTACCAACTGCAGTAGATAACTCCCATCAATAACTGCAGAACAGCTTAAATGTAGAAGCCACTAGAGACCAGCTTGAGATAAGAACCCAGACACTGAATGCCATTCAGACACTATCGACTGGCTTACCAACTGCAGCAGATAACTCCCATCAATAACTGCAGAACAGCTTAAATGTAGAAGCCACTAGAGACCAGCTCGAGATAAGAACCCAGACACTGAATGCCAGTCAGACACTATCGACTACTGGCTTACCAACTGCAGCAGATAACTCCCATCAATAACTGCAGAGCAGCTTAAATGTAGAAGCTACTAGAGACCAGCTTGAGATAAGAACCCAGACACTGAATGCCAGTCAGACACTATCGACTACTGGCCTACGATCCCACCTATCACTCACCTCTTCAAGAAATAACCAAGGATGACAGGGCCCACTTAGTATGGACGGTTGTCGTAGGCCATGCTCGAAGATAGCTTTGAGTGCCGGGCAGAGGGTCCCTCTGACCAGATCAGTTATATTCTCGGTGATGCTGTCGTCACCGGCACATGTGTACTTTTTGCTTCTCTCATCGAGTAACTCCACAAACTTGGCAGGAAACCAGCCTTGATAAAAATAATAATAAAAGAGTGTCTCCTATGGTTGGAACATTTGTTTGGGTGAGGGGAGGGGGGTGGGCAGGGGGAGCAAAGCAATTGTTAAATTTCAAATTAGGGGGGCCAACTGAACATCCCCATCCAGTGGACGAGGGTGTACCCCATTTCTCTGAACATCCCCATCCAGTGGACAAGGGTGTACCCCATTTCTCTGAACATCCCCATCCAGTGGATGAGGGTGTACCTATTTCTCTGAACATCCCCATCCAGTGGACGAGGGTGTACCCCAAGTCAGGGGAGTTGGGGAAGCAGCTGCACAGCAGTGGTACCAAATAACCTGAAGCAGACAACGGTATTAAACAGGTGTGTGAAAAACAACTTGTAGCTCTGATAAATACATACCTCTCAAACCATTCAGTTCACCCACCCAACAATGCTCATCTTTCTGTGATATTATCTGTAAAAACAAAAGACTAAAATAATAAAAAAAAATGTTATAATTGGTAGGAAATAAATCTTAATTATCATTTTGTAATTGTAATTGTAACAAGTTTGTAAGTTCTATACACACATTTTATAACAATCAAATAGACTCTCAAATATTGATATTTACTAGAAATGCATCAAATACCACCAGTTCCTCAAATGAAACCAGTTTGTCATTTTCCTCAATGTGTATTGGTTTTATTGTTAAATTAAGACAGGAATTATATTTCAAGCATGTAATCTGCACTCAACTTTTAACTGTTACCAGTACTGGCCTGCAAATTATATGATGGCTGTTCTAAACGATTTGCTGAAAAACTGTAAAAACCAAAATCCCCATTTTTGCCTAGAAGAGAACAGAACCATTTCTGAAAATCCCAAACTGTATATTCTTAATGTGCAGTGTATCTGAGGACACAGTGAGGTGGTCCCCAAACTTTCTTTTCCCCATCAGCTCTAATCAACGTTGAATAATTGCAGTTTATCGGGCTCACAGTGATGATGTCATTCTTTCTGAAGCCAAGTTCATCGTCGTCGTGTCTCTCAAAGTCTAGCAGGGCCTTGGCTCTTCTCCTCCGGGTCCGGCTGACATGGACAAACTGTTCGTGATCGTTCTGGTGACTCTCCAGAGAGTAGTCTGCTGTCAAGCTCTGTCGGAAACAAGATTCTCATTGGTTAATACAGGAACAAAAATGTAAAATATTCAACTTTTTTCTGACACAAAATAGAGATTTGAATGGGAAAACAAGTTAGCCAGTAGGTGTGTAGCAAAGAGCGGGGTCCCCCCCCCCCAAAAAAAAAAAAATTCCCTCCCAGAAAACAAGGAGAAAGTAGTCACATTTTCTACCATTCCTCACAATCACACAATGCATTTTGTGTGCTAGACCCAAAATCAATTGACCAAAATTATGCAGAATAATATACTGCTATGACCCTGTCAACCTAGTCTATCACATGTAAGCAAGAGATATGATTTAGGCTTGTTAGCAAGAGATGTTAGCAAGTTAGCATGTTAGCAAGAGATATGAATTAACTTAAAACAAAATTTGGGGTGGGGGCAAAGTTTTTGTTTTATGTTTTTATTATATTATTTCTATGTTTTCAATAGCATCATTTTCAAATAATGATAAAATCTTTGCTTCCTAATGGTTAGACATTTTAATCAATTTTTAACCATCCTATGATGAATAAAATAATGTCTTACTTCTTGATAAGACATTCTAACCAAATTTTAACCCTTCTCAGATGAATAGATTCATTTCAGGATACAAACCTGGGAATTCATCTCCAACACTTCCAGCATGCCACTTAACACACTAAATCATTTTCTTACGATAACTTCATTTTTAATTAAATTTATTGATGCTGAAAACCAAAAGGTCCATTTTGTCTTGAGGAATAGCTATAAACAGGAATTGCAAAAGATTATTAGTAGCCCAGATTCCCAGTTTTGCCTTCAATTAATCTTGGTAAATCCTTTCCAAAAATGGTAACCATGTGAACCCACTTTTATGGCCCCGACACTTGGCTGATATAATGTACAATTAATGGAAACTGTGAAGATGAAAGAGACATCGACCATGCATCACACCTGCAAATACTGAATGAATTAATAGTGGAAGATCAAAAGCTTACAATTTTAGCATTCTTTGGGTCAATGGCTTGGAAGTGTCTGCCGATCTGAAGAACCGCATCTCTCAAATCTGAGACGAGCTCCGTCTGTCGAACGTTCTTGGCCTTCAGATCAGGGCCATTCTCATCACCTTGAAAAATGATAAAACACAAATGGTGAGTGAACATCAAAATGAAATATGGTTTCATAATACATAAAGCAAAGCCACAAAAGGATTTAATTGAATTGGGTGCATGTAACAATTATATTATTATGTGAGTGCACCCAGATTGCTCTTACTGATTTTTATTGAATGTCGCTCAACTCACCAAATATTGTTCCAATGAAGGATCTTTTCCTCTGTAATTGCCGTTTGTTGACATGCTGAGGGAAAAGAAAGATCAAAGTTGATTATGATTTGCCTCTAGTAAAATGTATGCATCAATAAACCAATGAACTATGTTCAACCCACTGGTACACAATATTAAAATAGTGGTTCTATCAAGGAAAAATTTGCAGCCAGGAATCTCAACATCAGGGTTGCAAAAGGTTTACCAATACATTTTATTCTGCCTTTCAGTTAACCTGTTTTGTTTTGAGCGATTTACAATGTGGGACACAGTAATGTTTTTGTTAATATACAAGCTTCCAAGTAACAGTAGGCCGAAGATCTGTAAAGCTACTGTCATGCCACAAGAATCACTTTCATTGGATAAATATTAACCCTTTACCGCACCTCCTTACTGGTTAAAGCGGGCCTCGAAACTGCGAGTAGCTACCGGAAACCGTGGCCGCGTGAAGTGATGCTCAATGGAGCGTGACTTGCCGTCACTCCCAGGAGCATGCGCAAAGTGGAGCGCATCGTGACGTCACTCCCAGGAGCATGCGCAAATGAAGTTGAGG
>JAODFY010265139.1:0-15018 GCA_027580055.1 Paracaudina chilensis | reverse complement strand
GAGTATATGAGGAATTAATATTTTATTTTAGTGTGCAAGTCAATGGGGAATTCGCCCTACCGTCGAATTTAGAGTAATATATATATACATCACTATCGGTGGATTAAGGCTAAATTACACATAAAAAATTGTGTGATTTTGGGTGCTGTTTTATTGGTGATATAGACATGACTCCCACAAGGAGGGTTATTCAGTCTCAATATTGGGGAGGGGGGTACAGGAGCCCACCTTAAAAAATTACTGTGTGAAAAACCAAGTCAATGGAATTTAAGGGGGCATGTCACCACCATCACCCAATTTCATTACATTACAAAAACAATTTGTTTTTACATTACAAAAACATTTAATCAATACCTGCCAAAATAAAAGAAATCAATTGCTGGGATGTCTAGTATATGTTTATGCATGGGGCTATAGCACAAAGGAAATATCCAGGTGGGTTTTGTCAGTCTGGGAATGATCTCAGATTTTTCTTCCCATTTTATTGATTACACAACAAGACACTCGATCAGCATCCAAATAAAGGAGACACAAACCCAACAAGTAAGCTTAGCTCATAAGAAAGAGGGCAAAAAGATCCACAAGACACTGAAATCAGCATCCAAATAAAGGAGACACAAATACAGAAAGTAACCTCAGCGTATATGAAAGAAGGCAGCAATTTTAGTGGCTCTGTGATGCAATAATATGCTAACATTAATTTACTTTTTCCCAAAAAATGGAAGACTCTGTATTGCCTACCATTCAATCATTGCTATCTTGTGAATGGAACAAGATTTTTGGATGCTGATTGCAGGTTCCTTTAGATATTTTTGTGTTCTTCATAAAGCTGAGATTACCCCAGTTGGGATTGTGTCTCCTTTAAAAAACCCATCTCACCAAGTCTGGCAATCTTTGAAGAATGCATCTCCTCCCGGTATAAGAATGCCTTCCACAGAACAAGGACATAGCTCACGAGTTATGCAGCGACCTTCGTACTCAACTTGCCCGGGTGGACAGAAACAGCCTTCCACACAAGTTTCCTCACAGCCAAAATTTTCCATACCTTCGAGATAGCAGGCACTTTCACAAGATGATCCACATTCAGTGTAAATTTTTCCTTCCTCACACTGAAGACCTGTCAAACAAAATTTTTCTTCACATTTCACCTTATTCTTCATAATGTAAAACAAAACAAAAATGAGAACATAGAACAATAACAGAAACTTTTCAAAGAGAATTTAAACTTTTTCTCTGTCACACCTTTCAATATTAGTGTTGATACCATATACCAGTTTATACCAGTTTTCACAGATTTATTTTAGAAAATAACAAGTGAATTGTTATCCCACTACTTGAGCACTTTTTAATCTCTGATGGACACAAGCCATTGCTACTGCAGTGACAGCTGTGACAAAAATCATGAACTCCTCATATTATTTTTGTAAAGAACATTATAAATTCACAGTAAGAAAACGGTTGCCTTGATATATTTCCTTTAAAAGTCTAGTCCAGTGAAAAATTAAACTTTCTGATAAAACAAAAATAGGAGGAAAACCTACATTCAATGGTGAAAGTTGTTCCATTGCAATAGCATTTGGGTTATTGAGATATAAAGTTTTGAAATAAAGTTGAATTTTATTTTCGGTTAGGCATCTGCCCACATTTTGTGATGTCATCAGCCCGCCAGGGTAGGTGTTTGGAATTCTTTGTATTTCCATCCTTTTTTTTTCTTCATACGGATTTTAAATGATATGACAAAATTTGTAATCATTTTGAAATTTTTTATTCTATTCTATTTCTATAGAGGTTATTCATGTGACGTCATTTTGACTGACAAGCGTCAAGCATACCGGAGCGTGTTGCAGTAACCAAGGTTATATCGGGGACACGCGCGAGGGGAGCTTAACGCTTTGCCGTCAATATGACGTCGGTGAAAAACCTCTATAGATAATATATTTCAAGAAAAAAATTCACTAATTAATTTGTAAGGAAAAACCAAAGCTTCTGGATGCAATGTCGCCAGATCCTGAATGAATTTGAAAATTTCAAATGTTCTTATCTCAGCAACCAGAAATGAAAATGAAAAGCGACTATTACCACCGAGTGTAGTTTTTCCTGCTCTTTCTCATCAGAAGGTTTGGTTTTTCACTGGAATATTCTTGTATTACTTTTCAGTTACGACCAACAAACTTATTGTTTAAAATATATATTTCTCAATAATAATAATAATATTGTCTATAAATGATAATGAAATCTTACCACATGTGCCATCAGAACGCCATTTTATTGGAACATTATTTTCACTGCATTGCTTCGTGTAAGCCGCAATAGCAGTACAGAGGCAAGCACAACTTCCTCCCCGTTCACATGCACATGTGTCCATTACACAGTCAGCATAGTACTTTTCTGGCTCCACCTGCAATACAGTAAACAAATAAAATTTGTTGAAAAATCGAATAAGGTTGATGTTCAAGACCTTTTTTTTCGGGTCAGAGTGGATTGTTTTGTGGGCCACAGATGGCCAGTCAGCTGCCACTTGGGAACCCATGTTCTAAATCAGGGGTTTCCAAATGGTGACCCCCTGGCCAGATCCAGCCTGCCAGATGATCCAAACCGGTCCCTCGAAAAGTATCAAGTAATAAAAAAATAATAAGGTTAGCCAAACAGGAATACGTCCGGAAGATAAACTGACATTAACACTTTAACACTACACTACACTACAACAATCAATGACACCACCAATGTGTTTTTGGCCAGCTCCACACACAGTGATAAACATGTAGAGCAGTTGCTACTTGACTATTCTATTTCTGTAGAAAATATATATGTGTTCCTATGTGTTCAGTGGCAATGCCAGGAATTTTCAGCTTGGTGGGGGGGGGGGCAAGTCCCTACTTACTGTTTTCTCTTTTCAGAGTGATTTCATTAAACAATTCATATTTTACCAGACTACTACAACTAAAAGTCTAAACTTTTAATTAATGAGATTTCAAAATAAAGGAGCTACTTGCAAGGTCTTGGAATTGTCCTTTCTGGCGATCTAGGTGATTTATTTAGCAAAATTTTCTTGTACGCTAGGCGCCAACTGATGGTGGCGCTCCACTGAGATGGTATCACAGGTTTCAGCCCCCCAGGTCTGTGAAATTTCCTATGCGCATACGTTTGGCCTTAGTTAATGTTAGACCTTGGCCTAACAGCAAAAACACTTTATTGTTTGAGACAAGGTAGAACTAGCTGGCTAGAAATTAAGACAAGGTTACTATTGCCGTAAAATTACAATAAAGGCAGATAACTTTATATAAATATAGGTAAAACTAATGACCACTTGATTGTTCTTCATAAAGGGTACTTCCCATGAAGATCCCCATCTTACCAGATATACAGCTAATAATGAGGGTGCTATGTCAAAATAGTCATATTTTACAATGATCAATTGGAAGAAAAAAAATCTGGGTAATGTTTAAACATTAAACAGATGTTTATTTCTACCATTTAATAGGATGGATGGTAAATTAAATGGAAATTGCCAGCCCTACAAAGTAATGCATATATTTGGTGATGGCCGCAGATAGAAACAAGCACATTTCCATGTACACTGGATTTTAATACTAAAAGCATGCTTTGTTAATATCAATCATTCCATATCTGGATGAACAAAATGACATTTGAAAACAGAAAACCAAGTGGTTGCCTTTATAAAGGTACAGTGTCTTTGGAATGGTATATGCAAATTCTTTGTAACTTGATCTGCCCAAGCATGGTTAACTTAACATGTTAACAAGATATTTTATGATTTTACCTCTTTGACCTCAGATGACCTATACCAAAAACAATATATATTTTTTTTTAAGATGTTAGAAATTCAGATATTTGAGACTTACAGCATCATGGCATTGTGAGAATATTCCTTGCTTGATGATACCGCATGAAAATTCAGCCCACTTCTTTCTTTCAGGATTAACATCACATGGATTGATCGGGCCTGGAGGCATTGAACACTGGTCAACTCTCCACGAATGGCCAAAAATGTTAGCCACTAGTTCTACCTCACCCTGACGGGTAGTGAAGTCATCTGTGCCTTGTCCGTTGAAGTTACCACACAAACCACACACCTTTCCTGAATAACTCGGGTCGAGGGTTAGATAGACGGATGTCCCTGTATCCCACTTCAGAGTGACACCTGTTATGGTAAAGAAATATTTTTTTATGATCTTGTCATTTTTATTTCAAGTAATAATTACTTTTAGAGCTATTGGCTTTCTTTTGAACAATGTCATAATTTAGCCAGCCATAAGTTTTATGCATTCTTTATTATCTTTGTGCATGTGTGTGAATAAGATATTTCTTTAAAATCACAAGCAATTGTTCTTTAACTCACCAAGTGTGGTTTCAATGACTTGGTAAATACCAACACGTCTGATCTGGAAAATGGTACTTGGATCAACGTCAACACCATCCCTGTTTTGGACTAAAATCTCTGCTCCACCAACCATCTGGATGTCAAATCCCATCAATGAGAACTTGATGGCTTTGGTGCAAGCTGCACCGCCGGCACCACAGGGGACATTCTCCACAATGACTTTGAATGTGCTCGTACCAGTTCCACAGTCATCCTCTGCTAAAACGTATCTGCAATCCCCTGTTAGTGAATAATATAATCAACAAAAGGCATTAAATGTGCTATCAGACTTTATTTTGGGTTCAAACTCCCACATGAGGAAATCTCTGCCCTTCTCAAAAGTTGTCCGAAAACTTTTACCTTTTCAATTAATGTTTATCACTCCTTGACAGTTTTAAGTTTACTCCAGGGGATTATAGCCAATCAAATGCCTAGTTTGGCCAGTACAATGCCAGACTTTCATTGATAGTGGTCAGCAAACAATGACAGATGTGTTGACCTAGGAAAGCTTTGGTAAACAATGTTGCAGAGGTGCTAGACAACAAGTGGGGTATAACAAAAGGGAACCACAGTTTTTGCTAGAAAACTGTGGTAGTGGGGTACCAGGTTTGGTATGGGGAGAAATTTTGTAATGACTAAACTCGGCATCTGGATTTATGCTAAGATTTATATATCTCATTCAACTGTTTTTAAAGTGCATTGTGTATTAATTAAGTGACAATTATTGATTCATGCATATAAGTTGCCACCAAATAAATTGTGTTTAAGATGTTTCTAAGCTTCGTTTTCCATGGCCAATCCATATCATGTTGTAACGAAAAGTGAAGTTGTGTGTCATCGGTATAAATGATATTTACTTCATAAAAATAGTGTAGGAAAAGTGGGAAAAGGGGATTTGTATAGACTTATGGGCTCAGTAATCCACAAATAATGTTGGATTACAACTAATGGCAAAGTGGATAAATTCAATGTATAAAAACTAACCTTGAAAGTCATATATTCTGCCATCAAACGTCTCAAAGTGAGGGTCACCCCAAGATCGACAAGTCCTTTGACATGGTTTGCTCGTGCATTCCCAACCATCTGTAGTACAGGTACTACAAAAAAAAAAGTGATCGGTCATTTGAAATAGTCTGCTTCAGAGTCATATATTTAAAATGTTATTGTAATAAATATACAATATTGTACATGCTTTCAATTAGGTATTGGCTGGCACTTTTTGGTGTTTCATAAATGGACAACAATGATTTTTTTAACAGGTCTATTTAGGTACACAATTTTTTGAAACCGTATTGAGATCAGTCCAATTCATCAGAAAATTTCTTGAATAGATATAATAGGCTAGGTCAGTGTTTAAACAGTTACCTTCAAGCCCCCACATGCAATATGTTTTACTAGAATAACCAAGAATGGGCTTGAGTTCAAAACTGACAAATAGTTTAGTTTAGTAGATTAAGGGTCAGGAAGGACATCTGTCCTCATTAAAGACCCTGTACCACAGATAACCCAGACTGCCAGGTATGATTGTGGATGAGCACCGGCTTTTCAGCCTTCTCTTCATGACCATGTGTTTAGATGATAACGAGACAGGCGTGAAATCCCATCCCGCTCCCCAATGGATGCGAGTGTCCCCATACTTTGACCACTTTCTCAAAGTTACTTATCTGTCACCACTGTGCAACAGACGTGCCCACCAACTTGAAGTGGACAACCCCAATCAACAACTGCAGCACAGCTTCGACGGAGACGTTACAAGAGGCCCGGTCATGATTGGAGCCTGGGACTCTGGAATGCCAGTCAGACACTCTACCGATTGGCTACGCTCCCATCCAATAGGTGACAAGAATGTCATGATTGGCTACGCTTCCACCCAAAAGGCAACAAGAATGTCATGATTGGCTATGATCCCACCCAATAGGTGACAAGAATGTCATGATTGGCTACGATCCCACCCAATAGGCAACAAGAATGTCATGATTGGCTACAATCCCACCCAAAAGGTGACAAGAATGTCATGATTGGCTATGATCCCACCCAATAGGCAACAAGAATGTCATGATTGGCTACGCTCCCACCTATAAGAATAAAACCTATAATTATCTAAATTCATCTAAAATTCATCAATATAGTCTACCTGAATATGACGACCACTAACAATGTGTGTGTAAGCATTTGTTCTCAGTCGACCTGTGACCGCATTTCATTACCATCCCACTGCTTAAATAGTGATATAACAACTTACTATGGATTAAATAGATTTGATACTCACCAAGCTTTGCACTCTTGGTCTAGACTTTCTCCTACATGATATTTTACGCCGTGGTGCAAGCAAGGGCATTGCTCCGCGGGGACGCAACTTTCTCCATCCCAGCTAAGATCTCCAGGACACGCACAGCCTTCTTCACAACCCTCTGTTTCACCCTCAATGCATTCTGGACTTTGAGATGAACAGTGCCTCTCACATCTTGTACAACGACTCCAGACTTGGCCATTCTGACATTTGTCAATTTCTGTAGAAATTAAGGTTAAATTGTAACAAAATGCAATAATGCATAAATCAAGCTTTTGTTATTGTATTTCACCTTAAAATTACCTATTTTTTTGTTGAAAAAATAAACTGCAGGAAATACTCTCAGACCTTATTTTGCGTTATGCCAGCTAAAATTGCTATTTGTATTTACATATTAAATGTCTATATTGATAAATGTCCTGAATTCAGGAATGTAACCTTTGTTTGTCCTACCAAGGAACTACCATTTCATGGAATTTTCCTACTGAGGACTTTGACAAGGTCCTCAGTCATATAGCCCAACAAGTACATACACACTTAAACACATAAACAGTCATAATCGCCTTTATTCCTGAATTCAGGGATTCAAAGGATAAAATTTAAGGAAACGAACCTCCAAGGTCACATTCGTTTTCACTGCAGATCCACTGGCCATCATTACACTCACTGTAAGATAGAGGAAAAGTACAATTCTTATCATTTAAGTATTTTTCTTAAGAATTTATCTTTAAAAATATGTGAAATATGAATTAAGTTTGTTAAATGATAGAATGAAAGAAAATCACATTAAATTGATTAATTCATTTATTTCTTTTCTTATTTTATTTCACTTTTCTTTTAAATATGACGAGCTATAGCGTCGTTAGCAGCAAATTGTGTGTACTTGATCAAAGTCTGTGAAATTTGAACCACATGTACCTTAGTTGTACAAATAAAAAAGAGAACCCAAAGGTTTAGTGGTTCTGATGCCATTCATGAGATTTTATTAACCTTAGTCAGAAATGTCATTGTAATATGAAAAATGTACTTATGGACAGACAAAAGGTGAAGGTGATCAGACATACAATTGCACTCATGAATATTGATGAAATTAAATTTTGTTGTCATGTGACAATGTACCACTCATCATTTAAACATCACCATACAAAGTATAAAAGTGATCACACAAACAGTTGCAAAGATATTTAAATTTTAAGCCCCTCATTTATTAACTCATTAATATTCATGTCATGGACAACAAAAGCAATGAGGCACATCTATTTAATCATGTAGCAACTACCACACCAATATTAAAGTTATTCAATATATATATAATTTCTGAGATTTCTAGTTTACAAGCTATTTTTGGGGGCATCGTAACCAAAAAGAACAAATCCACACATAGATGATGAAGCCAGAAAGTCCACTAGCATTTGAATAAAAAAAATCTGAAAATTGACTGAGCCCAAATGATGGCTGTCTTAAGTGTAGGTGGTGTCCATCCCTTACATACAAAATAGACAACAATAAAGACTATTTGCTTATGCATATATTTTTACCAAAAATGGGCAAAATGTGTTTCTGAGCTTCATTTCTTGCTAATGAGTGGTATAATTTGCAGAATAAGTAGAATACTATAGTTGTTTTATTGGACAAACAATGTACTGCACTAGTGATAAAACCAGCCATATGGTGATGTTTAAATGATGAGCGACAACAAAGGAATGAAAACTCACCAATTGCCACAGGAAGTTTCTCGTGTTTGACCGTTGTCAAAGAGTCTAGAGTTGTATTCACAAGGACACTCAGTTCTTTCCACACAGTCTCCAGTACGCTCATCAAAAACCTGGTATATATTTAAACATATTTTTCCCCTTTTTCAATCACATTTTAAAAATCCGGTACCAGGCAAACATTTCTCTTCTTTAAATTCTCTTTTAAAAATGCTTATAATGTTATTATTTAGTGAAAGTGTTATGCATACGTTTTTTGTTAATGAATGCTACCATTAGCATAACGAGTAGAGTACTGTTGTCTTACAATGGGGCTGCCCGACCGAATATCAACAAAGGACGTGGTCATATAGGCCCTAGCAGTTGTGCTAATTATACAAATTGTAACCAAGACTGAGAAAGCACTAACTAATGTTATAGCTTTATGTTCTGCCTTAAGTTATGACGTATTCATCCTGGATAGCGCCCAGATTAAAACAAGAGCTTATAACCAGGAGGGCTAATACTCATGGAAGAAAAAAACAATCTCATAGAAGGTAATTTTGCCATCAACTGTAACAAAGTTTGATTAACTAGCCTAATACTCAGTAATTAACAATAACAACACTACAACATTCTATAGCCTAGACTAGCTACTACTACTTCTAGTTATAATGAGTCCAATTTAGTTCGTTCGGTACACATTATTTTGCTATAGTTATTCATTGATGAACATGCACAGCACTGTTTAGGACCTATATGAGAGCACCCTCTGTTGATGTTCAAGAACGATGGGCAAGCCCCATTGATGGGCTGAATGATTTGGCAAACTATGGACTATAAGGGAAAATAGAAGCTGTATTGGCTTAGGGTTCACAATGTCAGAGATAGTTTTGAAGAAGTTAATGATAAAGTCTCAATTTGTCAAGAAAAGTGTGGTGAATTTGAAGTTATTACAATAATTATCATTAGCACAAAGTCCCATAGTTCAATGTGCTTATAAAGCAATAATCATTTATATTACAATAATAATTTGTCATCTTTATACCACATCAAAACACACATATATATAGAGCGAAAATGTATGTATGAGAAAATGTAACACTCATAGAGTTATTGACTAATTGGTGTGAAAGATCCAGGAAGTCTCTCAATCATAACTAACTGACTAAGGGAAACGAAAGACAAAATCTTCTTTTGGTAAAGGAATGGTATTTCTCAGGGCTCGAACCCTGATTATTGCTTTAACAAAGATCAGTAAAGAGCAATAGCAACATAAATATATAAGCATAGGTTTGTTTGAAATACAATGTGCTTTTAGAGCTGATGTGAAAGTGTTTATATATGTAGGATTTTATATTTCTATTGGTAGTTTGTTCCACAAAAATGGTGCAATACGACTGGAAGCTTGATCCCCCAAACTGCTTGGTAGATGGACCAGTTGTCAAAGTATCACATGATGACCGAAGGAAGGGAGTATATATTTTGTAATGTCCATAAGTTGTTCTTGAACAAACCTTATCATCGAAACAGAAACATCCATCGATACAATCCTTGATGAATGATGCAGGCGAGGCCAGGTCTGAGCATGTTAGAGTGTGTGATGTTCCACAGTCAACTCTCCACTCTGTGCCAGAGGGGCATGATGGACCTGTCAAAAGATGAAACATTACATTAAAGGTGGGGTTGCAAGAAGCAAAACCTACCAAAAAATTTCAGTTGACCTCAGTTGAACATTTTTGAAACTATGAATGAACACACCCCTGTTGTAGTAACTTCAAATGCAACTACAAACACCTCAACAAGAAAGTTTACTAACATGTTCATTAAATTACGAATCTGTGAGTTCTCTGTGTCACTGAAAACTTGTGTTAATTCGCTACTTGCAACCCCACCTTTAACAACACCGTGGTGCTACTTCAGAGTACTGTATTCAAACTCAAACAGAAATTCATGCACATTTTTTTATGGTTACTGATTAGCAACACAGTTGAGTGAATGATATTTAATATGCTAGAGGCCAGAGGCTACTCACCAAACTGACAGAAGTATCATGTTTTTGTATCACTATCAGCGAAAATTTATCCATACAAATGGACATGTAAATAACAAACCTAATTCTACATAATTTTCTGAACACGAAAAAAATCCATGGCGATGGGTTTGATAACTCATTTTTAAGGACACTTGAATTTAAATCTAAAAAGAGGGGGTTACTGATTGTGCATCATCTCACCACCACCATTTTCTGTTTTTAATATCTAAGCTACTTCTTTAGTAGCATTAGTGTTATTTTAATTTTTAATATGTTCAGATTTCATAATTTATGTTTTGATATTTTGTTCAATGCAACCTTCAAACAAAGTACTTTACTTTAAGTTTAGGCTAAACCGATTGTTTTAAGTTACCCCAGCTGTATTTACATTTGATGTAGCTGGTAGTGAATTTTATTAAAACATTTCAGCCCACAAAAACATTTCAGATCCACATGAAAATCATATTTTTGGGGAAGGGTACAAGTGCCCCAATATTCAAATAAGGCAAAGTATTATACAAATCTTTCCACTTACCACAATCAGTTGAACTCTTCCAATCTACAATATAACCGTGTAAGGCACACTCCCTTCCATAGGCTGAAAATGAGGAGCACATGGGATGTACACTGCTGCCATAAATTTCTCCACGAGCGACATCCTTCAAACACTGCTCATAGTAAACCGAATGACTAACAACTGATGCGCAATCCTGCAAAAGAAAGCAATTAAATTTAATATTATTTTTAAGCTTTATAGGAAACCTACAGTATTGTAGTAGTATGTAGAATAATCCATAAAAGCACTTGATTGGTTTTTGCCAACTTTTAGGGTCTCACAATATATTTTTGCAGATCTCTCTCAATGTGTCAAAATAAATATTTGGGCATACAAGTATTTGCCCACCAAATAAATAATTGTAATATAGCTTAATTATAATTGTTCAAAACAGAAGTTCTGTTTTTATGATGATATATGTCAATTCTTTCTTATAAAACATTAATTGTAAAACTAGTAAACATCTGCTTAAACTAGATAAATCCTGTTATATTATTTACCTACTTAACTCACCGTACAAGGTACCATTTTTTTCACTATACAAATGCCTTTGCATGGTAGCCGTATACACAATTTTGCAAAGGCTTTTATATTCTGATAATATACTGCCCCTGACCGGCCCTCAATGGTGTCCTAGATATTAAGTAGATACTTACACTGAACACATTTGACCTCAGGGTATCACAAACTAATGCAGCATATTCCTGAGCCTGCGAGTTGAAGTTCAATGGTTCTGCAAATGCTGATTCAGGCAAGCATCCTTCACCATTGGCTGTAACTTCCCAAAAAGCCAAGAACTGAGCATGGTTTGGAAACTGACCGCCAGGTGTGAAGAAGTCATCTTGATCATTCTCATTAAAGTTTCCACACACACCAGTGACCTACCAAGAAAGAAAATTAGTCATTTCAGAAGGAACAACACATCTAAATCTCAGTGATTCATCACTAATTTGAGGTCTGAATCTCAATGATTCATCACTGATTATTGAAACATTGTTATTCGTTGCCTATTTTTTTTTTCTGTTCCTGTCCATTCAAATTCCCATAGTCATTTGCCTCCACCTTGTGTGTATCTTTTTGAATCAATAGGATTGACATCAGGAATCCTGACTCCATTTGGAATTCCTGCAGTCACAAATACTCAACTTCAAAATGCTTGGAGTTGGTATACAATGTGATATACAAAGTTTGTGATAAAAACACAAAAAAACATCAACAACACGCTGCTCCGTATTTATAACACAGCGTTAACAAACTTATTGCAATGTCTCTTCAGAATTCCACTATTTTTTGTGATTTTTGGAAACATTTCAGACATGAGAATTCCTTTAACGGACGATGGTACTTGCTATGTACAAACTAGCTTATTGTATGACATCATGAGACTACTTCACAGGCCATGTTTTTCATGTTTGCCTGTCCCAATCCCGACCAGCACCAAACACATCAGTGCTGCTCAAAAAGAAAATACTTAAGCATTCCATGGTGGGCTAGTTTTACTTTCATTTTGGTTGTACCCTGTCTTGGGTATATCAAATGGGTTTAATTTAACACACTTAGATGAATGGTATTGACCATATTTCTCTTAAACATTATGCAGTCCTGTTGATGTAAATAATGTACAGTGTTGGAAGAAATATACATACCTCTGCATAAAGTGAATTAATTTTTAACAATTGATCAAAATTCTTCTAAATCATTATGTTGGATACATGGACATAAAAAACTTATGGGAATTCATAGACATTTTGTTCTTAAAGTCAATAATAATACAAAAAATTACCATGTTCTGCATATCTTTATCGAGCTTAATGTGAACTCTTGACAACTCCATGCTGACTAGGACCTCTAATCCAAAGTCTGCTGTCAGCTGCACCATATGTCCTGCTACACGTTTGATCTTAAAATCACCAGAGGCTTGTGGCAATTGAACCCCTCGTCCATTCACTTTAACCTCCATGTTAGAAGCAACACTGAAAGACAGGATTAAAACAGGAGGCTTTGTGAATATTGTTCTTTAGAAAGGAAATGACGTCACATGATCGCACATACCCAAAAATATGACTGTGAACGATAAAGGCAACCCATTGGTCCAATTACCATCTTTATGGCCTTGTTCACCCATAAGAACCAAAGGGATATGACGATCTGTTTACTAGAGAGGTAGTTAGGTTGATCCTGGTCATGCCCACACTGGAGAACGGTTGCAAGATTAGTGTTGAACGGAGGTCAATTCACAGTTACAATTCTTGATTCCCCTCGCGGGATCTGATCTATCCCTAAAGGGAAATCAAAGATTGCGGGGTCTCACCCCCTGAGTACGCGAGCATCCACACTCACTCTTGATCCACCACACAGGGTCTGATCCCCCTCTTGCACTCTCCAGTCTGAACAAGGCCTTAGGCTATATATTTTTCCATTTTTGAAATATTACATGCTTAAGCCAATTCTTTCAAAATAATGAAAAGCTGATTGTGCAATAGTCTTTTTGCTTGTTTTTCAAATCATTTTTGGCTGTCACAAATGAGGCAGATGATGTATTCGAAGACTGTGAGGCACATCATTTTGGTTTGTAAACATTTGTTTTGAAGTGAGTATATTATGTCATCACAGAACCAGTAAGAGTCAATGCCCCTTGTTATTTCTTAATTTTAATAAATCCATATTTACACTAGTAATCAATACTATTTTAATGATTTGTTTTAATAATTTATTTGTAGAATAACCCCAGTTATATGGCTCTATGGCTATGAAATTATGAGCTTGGCGCTAGGTCAAACATGGAAGTGCTAAACTAGGGCACTTCTACTAGGTAACTCCAATGTGCTAGAATACAATTGAAGGAGACAAAAACTCAACAGGAAACCGTAGCTTATACAAAAGAGGACAAAAAGATAACAAAACACTGCAATCAGCATCTAAATAAAGTAGACACAAATCCAACAGTCAACCTTAGCTTATATGAAAGAGAATTACAATATACACAAGACATTGCAGCATGCTATCAGCCCCCCCCCCCAAAACTTTTTTTGAGATATAAATGTTTCCATGTTTCCAAGTTATTAGGGCTAGCAGAATAGGTACTCATCAGGGCTAGTGGAATACATGGATTTTTGAGCCCCCATGAAATCGTCTCTAGGTTTTACCTGTATTTGACACTCTGATAGATAATGGAAACTTCTCTGAGACAGTTTTCGCCCGATCCATCCGAGCATCCCTTGTTGTCAGCGTAGATGTAGAATTTGTTGATCGCTGCTCTCGCCGGTGCTACCATGGTGTAAGAGCACTGGCGTTTTGTGTCAAACCATCTGCCGTCAAAGCTCTTGAACAAGCCCGATCCAAAAACTGTACACACCGATGGACACTTTTCTGTTGTGCAGCTCCACTTCCCACCTTTACAAGTACTGTTAAAAAAATTAAAGGAAATAAAATAATAAAATAAAAGGACAGTCACGCCTATTTCTGAAGTTAAAGGTTTACAATTCTGGCCCCGGCATGAATTTCACAGACCTCCCAATCACAGACCAATCACAAAGTTGTGATTGGTCAAATCCCCATACATAACAGCAAATGAGCTGAACAGTCTGGCAGATTTCTTGTATACAAGAGTGGGCAAGTGTTGTTTGGTTGTTATTAGAAACATTTATGGGCACCATAAGTCACAATTTTGGTGATTTTACCCCCATAACAAGCCTTCCCTTTGGCTAATCAGGTATAATTTGCATAAATATAATTTCAGAAAAATTTACTTTGCCATAAGCTAGTGGCAAAATTGCCCAAATGCCAAATTTACAAAACATTGACACTGAAAAAGTGCACTACATAAAATTGTTCACAGATTCCTAAGTTTGTGAAGAGCCGAAACAAATTTTGTAAGGTAAACATTAAGAAAAACTACAACAATTAATTATTTATGAAATGAGATTAAATGAGCATCATATTATTGCAGGAAAACAAAAGTGACCTTTTTGTCCAAATTGAGGTTTTAATGGGGAAAATGTTCCCGAACCATCTATTTAAAGTTTCTTTCTAAACATTAACTGAATGACATTATATTTTAAGAAA
>JAODFY010265029.1:0-15032 GCA_027580055.1 Paracaudina chilensis | reverse complement strand
CAAATTGAGGTCAAGGGTCACCCAGATGCAGGTCGACAATTGGATTACATTGAAGCAACTCCCAACCCTAACGGACAATTCATTCTCAATTTATCGCAAAAATACTAGTTTTTTACCATTAATTGACCTTTGGTGACCTTGGATCACATGACAGTTTCAAAATGTTCCCCTAACCCAATCACCACTTGTCCCAAAATATCAACCTTGTCGCACATTGGCACTGGGATTTATTGCAGTTTTAATATTGTGGGTTTTTGGACCATAACTGACCTTTGGTGACCATTGCGGGCACCAAAAACAATAGGGCACACCTTCTCAACATGGCGGATAGGCCAAGTATGGCTTCCTTTTGCTATCGCAAGGAACCAAAAATGAGCCAAATGATTGACACGCCCTGAAACCGTCCATATGTTGTATAGGCATGTAACAGATGGTTGTGTTTGAGGAGTAGGGAGAAGGGTTGGGGCAGGTAAAAGGGTGGGGGTTGGCAAGTGTTGGTGAAATGTGTGTGGGTGAGGAGGGTGGTGGTTGATGTTAGGGAGTGTGGGTGAGAGTGGGGGAGGATGGGAAAGGGAGGGGAATGAATGCAGATTTGGTGATTGTGAGCACTGGGTGGTGATTGTGGGCAGGATTGTCAGATGAGTACATGCAAACTATATAATACAATTAATTGTGAAACAGCGCCACGATCTACCATAAGAAAAGTAAAATATACTCGACCATTCAAGCTTTCTTTTAAACTGTGGTAGATAGTTGGAAATTGTTATTTTTCAGCATCTAAATTAATCTATATTATGTAGTTAAACATATTTTTGTCATGGTATGTTTCTGCTATTAATTGAACATATGCAGGATCAATTTGTACCACTAACATATCAATATTCATACAGAAAATAGGTTTCTAACGATTTTGGTAGAACGTTTTAGTACTTAACAATAAACATTAGCTTCAAGTTCAAAGTTTACGTCATTTGGCTTAGTTCAGCTGTGTACATTTGGTTACTTGCTTTTACACAATTTAAATAATAAGATTGTCTGATATCATTCCACCGATTCTTAATAATACACTCGGAAAAACAAGTAGAACAGGGAGAAATATCCATGTTCACTATTCTTTTCTTTAGAAAACAATATTCAAATCTTCCTAACAACATTCAATTTCATATCTGGAATTGGATCTAAAGTCGATTACTTTGAACACCAAATTTAAAGTGATTTTGCAAATTTTTGTAGATTTCCCTTTTCTCAGACAATCTTGGACAAAACTCCTTGGGACACCCCCACTCCCCCGTACAATGTTGGAAAAATATTCTGTATTCACGTCCTATCATTTTTTCTTTTAGGAAACAACATTGGAAAGGGGAGTGGGGTTGGGGTTATTCATCCCTAAACGTTATTATCACTTGACCTAGCATGACTTCATTCTGGCATATGCGCAGCTGAGTTCATGAAACTGCTTATTACAAACTTGAAATACTCAGGTCAGGCATGAATTAACGTGGACATGAAGAAAATTAACACTGTTGCAAACCACAATTTTTTGGCACATTAATGCATGTGGAAAATTAGCACACCATTTGTTTGAACACAACATATGTTAAGGTAATGTAAGTTTGTAATTAATGCCTTCCAATACAACTAAGACCAATTTTGATTGCAGCTAATATAGTAAGCCAGTGGGAGACCTCCCATGTAGCCTTTGTGATGTCATTCTTGCTATAGTTACACCCTGATCTTGGCAATCTTGTGCAGACAGAGCATATCATCTGGATGAGATGGGTGTGATGGTTTACTTTGCCTACCCAGATCAAATCAGATTCATCAAGACTCGACCAATATTTAATAGTTACCATTGGCATTAGCTCGGCAAACTCCTACAATTTTATTTGATTCTTAACTACAAGCTGATCATGAATGAGATTTGATCAAATCAATCCTTGTCATGGTCTCCATGGAAACTGTATCATTGTAACCTGCCAGAGCCTACGGTTATGCCAGACTGCCAATAAAAACAAGCAAGATATTTAATGATTATTTAAAACATATAGCATGATTCATCAGGAACATCTATCAAGCAGAACTTAAAAAGGTTTGTACCTGAGTGTTAATATGCCTTTGAGTAATTTTTCAGTTTTCTCTGAAAGTTGCTTAGGAAGCAGCATCTCCACTGGCTGAATGTGGTGGACCCTTGTTTCTAGCTCCTGCCTGGTGTCATTGTCACAGAAACAGTCATAGATAATGTCACCAGTAGAGGGTTGAATGGCCTGTGGTACAATTTATGAATATTCATTTATTATACTTAGGTATGATAATTATCTAATAAAGCAGTGATATCATAGCATATTATTTGTGATGTAACTATGGTAATATGAACTCACTTGAGCAGGACATGACCTAAGCATGTGTGCTAACTCTTTACAGAGGAATATTACCATAATGATGAATATCGAAAGATGAACGTGTCCAATACTAATTTAACAATTGGTATACAACATGAAAGGTGCATACATTAATAAGTTCTCTGCACCCAATGAATTCTAGGATATCAAGATAGCCCTTTATTGCTGCTGCATATCAAATGGGTGAACCTTACCCCAATTATTTGCAGATGTGTCATTAATTGTTCAATTAAAAAATTAAACAATGTTAATGATGTCATAATAGAATTCAACATTGGGATACTAAAAGTTATATTACACAATAAATGCATAGTGTATATTGAACTATACAATATTTTATTAATGTTAATTGTTACAGATTAAAAATCCCGGTTAAGTCACCTTTCCCGAATTTCAAAATAAAGTCAAATAAGCAAGAAAGTATACAAAGCTATTTACATTAAGTGGATTAAAGTGTACAATGTATATATTTTATCTTGTAAAATGTATATTGAATATTGTACAATGTAAAGTGAATACTGCACAATGTACAGTGCATGCTGGGGGAGGGGGATCCAGGTTTGGGGTGTCTCCCCACCCAGTGTCAGCCAGTATATTGGCTGATTAAGATCCCAATTAAGACTGAGTCATTATTCCTTTAATTTTATAGTAGTAAGTGTTTAAATATTTTTGTTTAAAATATAGAATGTGGGAGATTTAAAATAGTTGCACTAACAGTACATGTAAATATTTAAAGATCAATAGACATTACTTGACTTTCATTGATATGAAACTTTTTAATTAGTATGTTAAACAAACAACAACTCTGTGAATTTCCCATTGCCCAGGGGGCAAAAATGATGAAAGTGTTATTATGTAACAGATTTTGTGACATCATGGGGGAGGAATATCAACCCTTGAAAAACACACTTTTGAACTACCTATACTGTATTTTCGGTTAGCACATTTTGCCATTTAGCAACCATGATGCCACAATGTATAGTGTTTATTCTACAATGTATAGTGTTTATTCTACAATGTGTTTATTCTACAATGTATAGTGTATATTCTACAATGTATAGTGTATATTCTACAATGTATAGGTAATGTTCTATAGTGTATATTCTACAATGTATAGTGTATATTCTACAATGAATAGTGTATATTCTACAATGTATATTCTACAATGTATAGTATATGTTCTATAGTGTATATTCTACAATGTTTATTCTTCAATGTATAGTGATATTCTCCAATGTATAGTGTATATTCTACAATGTATAGTGTACATTCTACAATGTACAGTGTATATTCTACAATGCACAGTGTATATTCTACAATGCATAGTATATATTCTACAATTTTAATTTGTTGTAATCAGTTTTAATTTGAAATACAAATTGAGGTTATACATATTTTCTACAATGTACAGTGTATATTCTACAATGTATAGTGTATATTCTACAATGTATATTCTACAATGTATAGGGATATTCTACAATGTATAGTATATATTCTACAATTTTAATTTGTTGTAATCAGTTTTAATTTGAAAAACAAATTGATGTTATACAAGTAGTTGAACCTGATTATCATCCTATCTGTTGGGTTGCTAAGAATACAGAAATAGGAATTAGGGAGAAAAAATGACAAGGAAAAAAATAACTAGCTCTCTTTAAATTCTTCTTAACAATTGACAAACAAACATATTTTTGAGAGTCTTTGGACAAGGAAACTTCCTGAGATTATTAATATTAATAGATTAATTCAAAACAACAGGAAATAATTGAGCACAAAAGATTCCAATATTATCAGCATTTTCATTGTTTAAATCATGGTAACCCAGGAAGGAAGTCCAGGTTGGCAACCCCTCCTCAGGTTGGCAACCCCTCAAAGAATCAAAG
Organism: Paracaudina chilensis; assembly: GCA_027580055.1. Lineage (NCBI taxonomy): Eukaryota > Metazoa > Echinodermata > Holothuroidea > Molpadida > Caudinidae > Paracaudina > Paracaudina chilensis. The sequence goes on along the minus strand of JAODFY010265029.1, from coordinate 10,750 downwards.
AATTTCTTTCCTGTCCAAGTGTAACCAGTCTCAGTTTTAATTTCTTTTGTATTTGCACGGCAGCCTGCCAACATTAACATGTTAACACACAGAAATCTTGAAAATATGAGAATGTCGTCGGTTGTGTAAGGAAAGAGAGTTTCCTTGAGTTTCTAAGGAAAGAGAAACAAGAACCAGGCACAGGAAGAGCGTGTCATGCATCATTGCATCAACCTCTACTGTATATTAACCAATCTGTCTGATTCGGATCAAATACTAATTCCCATAGTGAATATTCTTGTTATGCACTCTGATTAATGCATAGTGATATGAAACTGGCTGTGGATGGACAGCAAATGTTTTGACCTTAAACAACCTTTTAATTACAATTAAGGACAATGCAAATTGTGTGACTTAAAAATGTCAAAATATCAAGAAGTAGATGAGCATTATACAATAAATGCGAAGTTCATGGTATTTCATTATATCCATGTTTCATTATATAGTGAGCATACATTATACATTGTTTCATAACATACTGAGCAGATCCTTACTAATTCTCTGAGCATAATTCATTGAATATGAAATCCATGGTATGACATTACAACCATGATTCATTACATACTGAGAATACATTATAGTCATGTTTCATTACATACTGAGCATATATTGTAGCCATGTTACAATACATACTGAGCATACATGATAGTCATGTTACATTACATGCTGAGCATACATGATAGTCATGTTTGATCACATACTGGGCATACATTATAGCCATGTTTCATTACATACTGTATATGTACAGATCCTTACATTATAGTCATGTTTCATTACATGCTGAGCATACATTATAGTCATGTTTCATTACATACTGAGCATACATTATAGTCATGTTTCATTACATACTGAGCATACATTATAGTCATGTTTCATTACATGCTGAGCATACATTATAGCCATATTTCATTACTTGCTGAGGATACATTGTAGCCATGTTTCATTACATACTGTATACTGAGCAGACCATTACATTATAGTCATGTTTGCTTACATACTGAGCATACATTATATCCATGTTTCATTACATACTGAGAATACATTATACATTGTTTCATTACATACTGTTAGCCCCTATCCTCTCTCAGAAAATCACGAGGGGTGTTAAGTTTTTAACGACTCTCGACTTACCACTATTCCAATGGTTGTAGTGGATTTCTTTCTCGGTGATTCCCACACACAGAGGAGGAAGCTGTTTAGTTCACTACTTCCAGAATCTAACATCTCTCCATTCTCCATATTCTGCAGATGTAAATTTTTCTGTCAAGGTCCACGAAGGGGTGGTGAGCAAATACCATGTTAAAATAGGGCCAACAAGATATAGTGTATGACTGTTTCATAATGTACAGTAGCTGCACACTGTTAAGCAATAATCCTTGACAAAAATACCAACCCCACTCCCCATATCACTGAAGGGTGCACTGATGGCAAAATTTAGAAAAGTCAGTTCTGGTTAATGACTATTTTGTCCAATCCTATTTGTCCAGGATTGTCTGAAGATTGTCAAGATGAAATGCTTCGCCATGACAACATATTGTAGATCAAGTCGACTTGTTGAGATGAATTATGTCGACATGATATTGAAAAATTTGACTTATCGCGATACATTATCTCAGCATTGTGTGATGTAATGTTGTCCAGATAAATTATCTCACCATGATGAAATGTGGAACAAGTCGACTTGGCAAGAAATTATTAAGATTGAAAGAAGTTGACTTCTCAAAATAAATCATCTCCCATGACGATATAATGTTGAGAGGAGTTATCAATTCAATGTTCAAAGAAAGGTGGCATTATATTTCTTAATGCTAGTTGTAGAACATTACATGATTTACCACACGGTCGACCAGAGATTGTCACATATTTGTGTCCTAACATTCAACTACATATAAGTAAAGTACAACTACTTTTGAATCATTTCATTTGCACAAATTAACCCAGAATATCGGGATTCAAAATAATTGGAACATGTAGTCAACCATTTATGAAGCGTAGTAGTCTTTGATACTATATATGTAGCATCTGCTTGTTACACCTTTGTACAGGCTTCAGACAATCCTCAACAAAAATACATTGGACAAACTGCGCTCCCCGTATCAATGTTGCATTGAATCGGGGAAGGTGTACATGTACACGTAAACTCTACAAAGCTTCAAAGCTTGTTATCACAGTACAAGAGGAGGCATTCAGTATGAGATGATCACTTAAAATCACAATGCAACACTAACTTCAAAATATCCATTTAAACATTCACGTGAGTCACCCTTCCCAAGGATCAACAAAGAATTCAGTGAAATGTCGCAGCAAGTCAGGAATGGTGGCCCTGGAAAGTGTACAATGTCATTTTGTCATTTTTATCATTTTCCAGACTAGATTTCTCACATCATGAGGGTACCACCTCTAGGGATCTTCAAGTACTTTTCTTCAACATTTTTTAATAGATTCAAAAAAGGTAAAGGAATTATGAATTTGAATTACCAAAGGGATATTAGGTCATGTGTACTAGACCCTGGCAATAACTACAGAGGAATGCTATGATTTTAACTCTTTTTGTTTTTGCTACTCAGAATGTATAGCACTGAAAAATGGGGCACCTCCACCAAAACTAATAGGTTGAAGTAATAATTCATAAGTAATAATAACATATCAAGTATGAACTTGACTCAATTTGGCCTTGGCATTAACTCTGTTGGTTGTTGCATAGTTATAAGGTTTTCAGTGTTGCTCCCATTGATCTCAATTGACCTTTTGTAAAATTAATCTGACTAATTAAATAAATTACTATGGAAGAAGTACATTATTTGTTAGAATAGTTGCAAACTTGCAAGGCTTTCATTTTTTGTCCTTGCTGACTTCTACTCACTAAGGGCAATATAGATACATACCAAGTATGAAAATACTCCAAATTGGCACTGTATGGGTAGCACATTTAAAAGCCTGGTATCACATACAAACTATTACTAAGTATGAGATTAGCTGACAAGGTTGAATTAGCCGATTACAAGGTTTTAGGTGTGATTCATGTTGACATCATTTGCCCTTTTTCAGAATTAATAGGAATTCTGTACTAAGTATGATATTAAATTACTTTGGCCTCGATCAGGTAACTTGGTTGCAACTCAAGTTCACACACAGACAGCCCTAAATAGAGTCACAAAATAGAACAGCATAGGCTATATACAAACATTCATACTACCATACAAAGTGGCATATAAATACCATAGAGATACAACCATCCACACATGGAAGGTTATAACTTTTAAAGGATATCCTCTCCAATCATCGTAGACTTGGTGTAAAGTGCTGTTAGTTTACGTTCAAATGGAGCACATTTATTGGCCCCCGAAGCTTTGATTGCAGCAGTCTCTGTCTGCTTGACCACACCTACTTTGTAACCCTTGGCAACCAGTGTCCTAGCATGAATAAATAGCCGATGGGTTGGAATACTTGCTACAACAGAGTTATGGTCTGGAAAGGCACCAATGTTCAGCTCCTTGGATGCTATCTGCACAAAAAGAGAGAGGAAAATCATATTAAGTGCAAATGAGTTGAATATATTGTGACCCTGATAGTACCTGACACCCTAGTATTAGCCATTGTGACTCCAGGTAGCCCTAGTATTAACTACTGTATAGTGGATCCAGATAACCCTAGTATAAACTGTAGTGAATCCAATCAACCCTAGCATTACTATATACTAAATTCAGGCGACCATAGTATTAAATTTAGTGAATCCAGGCAGCTTTACTGTTAACTAGAGTGAATCCAGGCAACCCTAGTATTAATTATAGTGAATCATGTCAACCCTAGTATTAACTGTACATAGTAAATCCCTACAACCCTAGTATTAACTGCAGTGAAACCTGTCAACCTTAGTATTAATAATAAATCCAGACAACCATCATATTAACTACAGTGAAACCTGGCAACCCTAGTATTAACTGTAGTAAATCCCTACAACCCTAGTATTAACTGCAGTGAAACTTGTCAACCCTAGTATTAATAATAAATCCAGACAACCATTATATTAACTACAGTGAAACCTGGCAACCCTACTATTAACTATATAGTGAATCCTGGCAACCCCAGTATAAATTATAGTGCATCCTGGCAACCCTAGTATTAATTATAGTGAATCATGTCAACCCTAGTATTAACTGTAGTAAATCCCTACAACCCTAGTATTAACTGCAGTGAAACCTGTCAACCCTAGTATTAATAATAAATCCAGACAACCATCATATTAACTATACTGAATCCAGAAAACCCTACTATTAACTATAGTGAATCCAGGCAACCATAGTATGTATAACTATATCCAGGCAACCATTGGCATTAACTAAAATGAATTCAGGCAACTCTTGTTATTAACTATATAGTGAATCAGGCAACCCTAATATTAATTTAAGTGAATCCAGGCAGCTTTTGTATTAACTGTAGTGACCACAGGTAACCCAAATGAATCCAGGTAAACATAGTATTAACTATACAGTAGGTAAGCCTAGTATTAATTGTAGTGAATACAGACAGATTTAAGGAGGGAGTGTGGTAACCCAGTGGTTAGGGCTTGGGCCTTGTAATCCTGGTCAGACTGCTGCACATAAAGTCCTTGTGCAAGACACCTTATCCCAATGGCTTCTCTCCTCCCAGGTGCTAATTGGGGACCTGCCAGGTAACTTGTACACACTGTAGGGAGCGCTGTATTGTAGCACACCTATAGGGACATTCTTCCATGTCATGGACCAATTACTTTTGAACTTGAATTTGAACATCGTGCTCACTAAAGGGTCCGACAAAACAGTTTGGATGCACGACGCCCCAAGTCTTGAAAATTTAAAATACCATTGAATCAACTTCACACACAAACTCTAAGTTTTATTTACCTGTTTACCCTGCCATCCCCAAACACGTAAACCACTAACGCTGCCATCCCCACATACTTAATCCACTAAGGCGCGCAATGTGCACGCATCGTTCAGTTTATATCAGAAAAAATGTCTGACTGTAAAATTTCTAGTCTTACACTAAAGTGTAACATTAAATAATAATTAGTCAATAGCAAAAATGTTTTTTACTCGGGTATGCAGGTAGCCTGGGTAATGAAAAAACATCCTGCCTTACTGCTCATATAGCTTTGTCTACATATATCACTTAGCCAAATTTGTTTCCCACACATGGCTCAGCACATCATAATTTCAACTTTTTCTCAATTGGACTTGCCTTGAGACCACTTAGATTCAATGTCTGGAAGAGTAAAGGGTCCACTGGATCATTTTGAGACCCTTTAGATTGGGCAGTCACTGCTACCCCTGGAGGTCCCTGGGGACACGATATAGTGACATACGGAGTGTGTCGGGAGTGAACAGTTAGGACAGTGCACAGCAGCATGAGTTTGACAAGTAACCAATGACCAGGGTAATGTCTGTGAAGTGCTTTGAGACCTTTTGTGGTGTAAGGCGCTACATCAAGTGCGAGATGTTACTATATACTTAATTAACTATAGTGAATCCAGGCAATCCTAGTATTAACTAAATAGTAAAACCAGGCAACCCTAGTATTAACTACAGTATATACAGCTGTAGTGAATCAAGTAAACTCTAGTATTTATTATAGTGGGTCCAGAAAACCATAGTAGTGGATCCAGAAAACCCTACTCTTTACTTTAGTGAATCTATGGAACCCTAGTATTATTATTATATGTATGTATTCAAAATGGAATGATCAGGATGTATCCAGTCAAATACAGTAGTTGAATCCAGCCACAACATACCTCAGCATCCTTGTCAAAGAACCGGTACCGGTAACCACATTCAATAAACAAGATGGCATCTGGGTTCTGCTCTTTCAGAGCTTTCACCTGCTTCTCCAGTGGAGTAAGGTTCCCCTTGTTTTTCAATGATGTATATTTCCTCTCTTGTTTACCCTCAACAAAGTCTTCATTTAATCCATCTGAGCATGAATTTGTCTTTGATATTTGAGTAGTTTCCTTATCCATGGTGTCATGTGATTTTTTACTGAACTGTTTGTGCTCTGCAAATGATGTTTCTAATGGTCCACCCACAGGAGAGCTACATATATGCTGTATTTCTGGTCCATAATTATTATTCCCCATGGATTTGATTAATGCTGGCTTTTCTTGTTGGTTTCTTGGTACTGAAGCTGCAAAACTACTGAGTACTGATAAAGTGGAGGAAGAAAGTGTGGTCGGGTTCCGCACCATCTCTGAAAGAAAACGGGGTTATCTACTTGTCTACCTGACACTTATTATGTGAACACCAAAGTGATTTTTTATTTTTATAAAATGATGGCCATATAAAGATCAAATGGTTTGGTTGAGGAATCTAAGAGCTTGAACCACATTAAAAGTGGGGGAGCAATTACATATGGGCAAAATTTGCATGTAAAGTTGATACAACATAAAAACTCATTTCAGATTTTGAAAATAAACCTCACCAAAACATTACTTTTGGCAGGTTTAGCTATGAGTGCATTTAGGAGATCACCAAAAATGCTAGCTTTTTAGATTACATTTAAGAAAATAAAATCAAACTAATGTAATAAGCAACATGTGTCTTTAGTTATCTTTGTTACTCACTCCCAATGTTTTGATCACTTCCTTCCTGTGTCCGCTGCTCAGTCTTGACTCTTTTACTGCTTTCACCTTGAGCAGATTTTGGTGAACTGCCAGATCGTTTCCTGGAAGACGTGTTATGGGGGCTCTGAGGATTGATAAGGATCATCAATAAAAAAAATATAGGAATTACATCATTATTTTGTTACAAACAGAATAAAGAAACTAATCTAATTCCTAATATTGAATATTTATTTACCAGACCAGGTAAGCTTTAACATCCTTTGCCATGATAATAGTATTCTAGCTTATACTGTGGAGGTTCCTGTGGAGGTTCCTGTGGAGGTTTCTGGAGCCTGTCATTGCACCCCAGAAGTCATTGGGTGCACTTTCCTCTCCCCGTCATTAGGTGTGCTTTCCTACCCTTCCCATGGCGAGGTTTGGGGGAGGAGCGTGAGCACTTGGCGTGACTGGGTATTAGTCTGCTTGGGATTACGCAAACCAGAAATTTTGGGGAATCCGCAGCACTAAGGGACTATACTTACCCTGACCCTAATATAATTCAAATTAGGCCCCGCCTGTCTCCCGATGACATGTGCCCGAGACTTCTGCTGGGAATGAGGGGCGATAACCTCCCTAAGGCAGCATGAGATGGTATCTCTCAATATCCCCCGATGGGGCTGGCGGGGTAGGACAAAAAGCCAAGAGGAAATTCGGATCGGCTTCATCCTCTTCAGAGTATCATCTCAGTGCTCTGAGCAGGAACCAGGGTCTATCCTCATGTACCGAGGATGCTGAGTCAATGTTGGGGATGAGGATATCCCTTGGGCATTTGGTATGAACTTGGGGTCGGGTATGAATCTGTTGCAGTTCAAATCTAATGCGCCCGGCTTATTGGAGAGTGCCTGTGCCTCATGCTCAAGCCGAAGCCATGGCTCCCCGCTGGGGACCAAGTATGGCCCGTTTTAGGCTAGTTCGGTCAGAAATGCTAATTGTAGTAGGGATAGGGTATTTTGTAGTTTTTTAGTGCTGTGAATATATTAATCTAGCATCAATTTAATATTTCGTAACTGCATGGATCTGTGTGACCTGACAAAATGGAACCATATCATGGTGTTCCTTTAAATGAATCAAGGTCAGAAACTGATAATCACTTCTTTGAGGAGCGACATCACAACATGATGTTGCTTTAATGAACAATGAAATGAAACTGATTATCAATTTTTTCTATGATTATCCATGATGGTTACATAGCAAAATCATGACATGGTGATGTTGATTTAAGAAACAATGATCAGAAACTAATGGTTAATTTCTTTGATTTATAGTACATGGTGTCATAGAAATACCATAGCATGTTGATGTTGCTTTAATGAATGATGAACAGAAACTGATAATCAATTACTTCTTTGATTAGCACATGGTTTCAGAGCAACATCATGATATGGTGATGATGCATAATTAATGAATGATGATGAGACTGCTGATCAATTTCTTCTTTGATTAGCACATGGTTACACACAGCAACATCAGGACAGGTGATGTTGCTTTAATGAACCATGAACAAAAATTGATAATCAATTACTTCTTTGATTAGTACATGGATTCAGAGCAACATCATGTTATGGTGATGGTGCATAATTAATGAATTATGATGAGACTGCTGATCAATTTCTTCTTTGATTAGCACATGGTTATACACAGCAACATCAGAAGAGGTGATGTTGCTTTAATAAACCATGAACAAAAATTGATAATCAAATACTTCTTTAATTAGCATATGGTTTCAGAGCAACATGGTGATGTTGCATAATTAATGATGATCAGAAACTGATCATCTACTTCTTCTTTGATTAGCACATGTTTACACAGCAACATGAATTTCACAATCAATTTTTATACATGTAGTGCCTGGGTTTAAAACACAGCAATCAGTCACATTAAACCTTGTCCTGTAAGACTGAAATTTATGTTATATGATGTTTGTTACAACCAGAATGCGATTACGTAAATTTGTAAATAATATGGATTGAAATTTTGGAAAACATATGTAGCAATTTAAAGAAATTTCAAGAATATTACATCACGTCCCACCCAACACATGAATAATTAATAACTTAATGATTGTGGGCAATTCCACAATAGTAACGTGTGATGCTTTTGGAAAGATTTTCACATTTCAGGTGCAAATAACAAAAACACAATAATTATTCAGTTCAACTACTACTAGTACAGCCTTCAACTAAAGCCCTCTGAAATTCATGAATATTAATAGGTGCCATAACAGCATGAAGCACATGGGTTTTTAACTCATGTGAATGATTATGAACTGTGAACTTTAAGAACCTTACACAGTTTTATCAATTTGAAAGGCAGAGCTCTAAAACATCTCAGTGAAAAATGTAAAGTTTTATATGATAACAATCTATAATATCTCATAAATAAGTTTGCATGATAAAGTGTTATGGTAACAGTATGACCAAAGGCTGAAACATTATCATGGCACAAAGATCTTATTGAAGGTCAAATTTTCTCCAGTTATTGGTTTAAAGGAATATTCCGGAAACATTTAAAATTGATAAAATTAACAATTTTTTATGGCTTATTTTTTAGCACTATAATGGTGCAACTAACAATTTGGCTTATATGGATTTATTAGTTTTTCATTATATTGTAACAACAAATGAAAATGATCTATCATTTTCCATTATTAATGTAGATACCTGTACACTCATTGTTTAGAACCAATGTCATAACTATACCTCATGCATGCATGGTAATTTAATACCAAGGTCCAAGGTCATACATGTGTATATTTTCCAAAAATATTTCTTGTCCATATTTTTGTAAGAACTTTATTTATATAGCATATGAAGTAAACCTATGATGGGTTGCAGGTTACATTCCCTGTACTGAAGATCACTTCAGTTGACTCTTGTGTTGGCATTGAGGTGACGAAACCACTATAATAATGGAATTAATACAGTACTCAGAGTACTGTATATAAAAAGCAACCTTTTTTTAACTCAAAAAGTTGTAATTCACCCACACCACAATCAGTCTTCCTCAATGAGCATGTGTGGTGTTTACATAGGCAATAGAAATAGTCAAAGAAATGAGAACAAGTCATGGATTCTTTGCATAAGGACTTTGGAATGTGCATGCATTTAACATGGAATTGACGTTTAACATGGAATTGACACTCAATTACAAATAAACCAATTCTGTTTCTGCATTTTGATGCAAGTATCATCATGTAAATTATATACATCCACCATATGTCCATATATGCAATTATATAACTCTGGTAATTTTCTGTTTTTGTTTTGTTTTTACCTACAGCAGAAATGGCACTGAAGAATGGGCTGGTTATGATTGCATGGTACAAAGTAGTCCATGAACTGTCCTCAGTGTTGGTTGCTAGGTTACACATACCTCCCCACAGAGTCCATGGTCAAGTCTATCCTACCTGCAGTGTTCCATTTAGTCTCAAACTTTTGTATTGCAATTTCTGATGTCACTTTGGCCATATTGGTTTTGTGTACAAAAAACTGCATCCAAGAAATGGGGTAGCAAGTTAACTCTCATTTTGCAATGTGACACTGGCTAAATATCGTACAGACATCTCAGCGCTCTCCTGTTCACAAAGCATATTTTCTTTAATGATCTTTGTCAATATATATTACAATTTCATATTAATTATTAATATAAAATGTTGTAAAATGAGCCACAAATTTCTTTAAAAAAATTAAACAACCAGAAAACACAGAGGTTTTGTGATTCCTTGCGAGAGGCATAGAGAGCTGGTGCAGAGGAGAGGCGTAGAGAGCTGGTGCAGAGGAGAGGCATAGAGAGCTGGTGCAGAGGAGAGGCGTAGAGAGCTGGTGCAGAGGAGAGGCGTAGAGAGCTGGTGCCGAGGAGAGTAGAGAGCTGTGGCAGAGGAGATGCGTGGAGAGCTGGGGTAGAGGAGAGGCATAGAGAGCTGGTGCCGATGAGAGGCGTAGAGACCTTGTGCAGAGGTGAAGCTGGTGCAGAGGTGTAGAAAAGTGGGTGCAAAGGAGAAGCGTAGAGGGCTGATGTAGAGGAGAGGCGTAAGAGTTGTTTGGAACTGAGCAGAGGGTCGTATGTATAAGATAGTAG
>JAODFY010264918.1:0-15036 GCA_027580055.1 Paracaudina chilensis | reverse complement strand
TAACACCTATTTGAACATGAAAACATTGGAAGTGAAGAATATAATTAATTTAGTATAGCATCCAAAATGTAATTTCCTGAAAATCGTGATACACCAAAAAAAAATCGGGTACCCGGATACCCGACGGGTAATGGCTCTCGGGTACCCGGTTCCCGATTTTCGGACCCGTGTAAACACTAGAATAAACACTGTACAAATAAATCCCCATAATAATGTGAGCTGAAAACTTCTCTAGGAAAAGGATACAGATGAATCTTCTTGAAAAGATTATTCCTATGTCGTATGTCCTATGTCCAAAGGTTCCAATAAAATTTAAGGAAATTTTGCAAGATGCTAGAATCAGTTTTAAAGGCTGAAACAGGAGGTCGTGTCCTTACCTGCTGTGCTAGGAATATGCCTAATGCCTAATCAAATTTAGCTGCTCAGCTCAGATTATCCAATTGTTATACTTAAGTGAAGTATGTGCTATATATCTTTTTAGTGTAAAGCAACGTAACATTCCTTTTTCTTTTCCTCTGTTTAATAAAACTCATTTGAGCGACAAAATCACCAGCCATTTATTAGCAACGCATACACATAACAATGCAAAATCTCAGCTGATTGTGACTTGCTTTTGGCATCTCAGCCTTCCGAATCTCAGCCTAAGCTGATTAACATGTACATCATTTAGGATATGGCCAAAAATAATTCCTTTTTGTTGTGGAATCATCACTTCTAGCCTTCGTCCCTCGTTGGATAACCTTTGCAGGGGCCTAAAAGTCTCACTTTCAGCACATTTCACCCTTTCCTTCCCTTGAGAAGTTTTCTTCATCATGATCTAGACAAATTTTATTTGATTTCTGTACATGCTATAAATTATGACCTTTTTCTCTTAGTGTGATGATTGAATCATGCAGCCCATTGTCACGTAAAACTAGTATCTTCTACTTGCTCTGGAAAATACTAACCCTCAATAGCAAGAACACATTCTGAGCAACATATACCATACATTATAGTACCCTTTAATCCTTTCAAACAAGCACATCCTTTGGGTTTTAAATATTTTGGATGTGAAAGATTTTGTTAGATAAACAGTTAACTGTGAAGATGTATGTTTGTTTCTCAACTCAAGAGGTGTTTTTAAGGAAGCATGTTTTGGTTTGTTGCAAATGTTAAAATCACAGAAATATAAGTTGATCTGGGGATTTACCACATGGACACTGTTTTCCCTGGGGAAAAATATCAATACTCAAGATGTTAAAAGCTGTCTGGAGTACCCTCTCTGTATGTATACACTCCTTTTGTTGAAGAAAAAATAAAGTTGAACCAATAAAACCATGAAAGTAATAATAAAACCCATACAAGTTACATTGCCCCTGTACCCCCCCCCCCCCCCATCATACATGTCAATAAAGGCTTTATAGCTATTGATATCAGGCTGTAAACAAACAGGCAACGCTGAAGTTTTTGTTATAAATATCAGGTTGAGCTCATACAGGCAGCATTCCTGGTGAAAACAAAATCCTTTTGAGGTTGTTCCTGGGTGGAGTTGTAACATAATTATCATCAACATATCAACATATAGAAGTAACACTCCTGACAGTGTGAATGCATTGGGTTGATATAAAATACAATGTCAGACCCAAGGCTGCCCAGGTATTGGCTGGAGGGCATCCCAGCAAACCTGGAAAGAATTACCCAGTTCAGGGGTCCCTGTGGGGCATATTCCTCATCATGCAAACATGCACCTCCCCTGGAAAGAATTGAAACTTAAATAGAGTGCAAAATAGTGAATTTGATAAAGAATGTAAAATGAGTTGTATTTATATTATTTTACCGCAAGGTGGAGAGCTAGTCGGTAGCAGCCTTCTGAAGTCAATATACCAGGGGGAATTCTAGTAGTATTTGTTATTCAATAACACCAAATATACCCATTTTTTTTTCTCACAAATTTGAAAGTGAAGGCGTGATTAAAATGGACATTATTTCTCGAGCCTTGGTGGGCAGTTTTATTTTGCTCTGAAATTCAACCGAAGCGAGTGACATTTTTCTGGGGCAAAAAGTAGTCAATGCAATTCCTCGAGGCTTTTCGACAAATTTAAATTTTCGCAAGGGGTGTCATTCATTTAGAGAATTAGCATTACAAATCACAAGGATACAAAAATGTGATGATTCAAATGCTCCAGTTTTAATCATCTCTCTTCACACTTCCAAGGAGAATAATGCAATTTCAATTTCAGATGGGGGATTTTTTTTTTCACACTTGAGAGACAGTACCATTGAGGGGAGTTAGCAAACCCCAAGGCCAAAATCATCACAGTATGTTGTATAAATCTACACAAATATTTTTGTCAAAATAAGGTTTCTAAATGTTATATATCTCTTTTTTTTTGGTTCTTTGAATTCAAGCCAGCTCTTTAAGGTAGTGAGCCGCATGGATTGGAAGATGGCCCACAAATCCCTTACAGTAAAATAGTTTCGCTTAGTCAGACCCCAGCAAAGTACAGTACAACAAAAGGGGAGTGTTATGGTATTAATAGGAAGAATTAGGCACCAGGGAAAATGGAGAAAACTTTGGATAATTAGAGATCAAATCGAGTAGATCATTGTAAATTAAGATGTATTCCAGATTTCAGGGCCCGAAATTCCCATAAGACTGATCCCAAGTGAAAACATTATTTGTGACTCTAAGCTTGGACACTTAAACCAAAGAGCTTGTTTAAAAGAAGTAGGGCCTGCAATGTGGTCAGTGGGGTGATAGGAGGCAGGGTGGCATTACATTGCACCTCCTCCACCCCCTCATTTTCAGTCTGGTACTGCCCTCAATGAACGTGATTCTTTAGCGTCCTTTCCCCACATAAACTGAAGTCCCCAAACTATGATCTGCCACATATGATTATATATAATGGTTTCATTATACCGCCCATGCGACTTTCAATTAGTCGTAATGGAAATTGAGAAAAAATTATCACATTTAAAATTTCGAGCTTGTTTCCTTTTCCTGAACACAGACAGCCTTTTCACTTTACAAATTGAATTGCCACATCATGTTTAAAATATAGAGCTAATGCTGGATAAACATATATTTTAAACTACATCGTCCTCAAATCCCTTCCAGGCACTAATTAAAACCTGCGACATTAATGTCTCCCAAGAATGATTAGGGAATTTGAATACAATGTACACATGATCGTTCTTGAGGCTGGTTTTTGACAGCCGCTTTTCTCCCTTAGTATAAACAAATCCACATAACTTATACCTCCTGCTTATATTCTCCTCATCCTTCTACCGGTATCATCGATTTATACGCATCTCATCCTCGTATACACATGGACTGCCTTGTAATGATGATTAAAATGTATTCTGCTTAAAGGTACCATTAACTGAGTTTGACGTGCAAGACAAATTACTTTTTCCTCCTGGAGGTTTTCATTTATTTTGTTTTTTGATTCATGTGATATAAATTGATATACTGTACGAATCTGCATGTTTGTTTGGCGAAAAATCTTAAATGAAATGTGCATGCTACATAGTATGCTTAATACACTGTATAATACCATACGTAAAAACTAATGTAGTATACAATTCCTCAACTATATCTTTGCCATCTTCACTGGGCTGTTTTACCTGACATCATTACCGGTGCAAGGGGGAGGGGGGAATTACCCACCCCACAGCCTCCCACCTACCCACCCACAAACACTTTTGTAAATGCTCCCATTGATGTTTGCGTTTTCACACAGTAATTTTGGGGGTGGCTCGTACTGCATCGCCCCTCCCCCTCCCACCCCCTACCCTCTACTTTAAAACCCTCGTTTAAACCCGATGCACAGTAGCAAGTACAAGTCACAACTTTCCATTGATACTAAGAACTCACAGATCCCTAATTAATGAACATGAGAGTAGTATTTCTTGTCAGGGAAGGGTTCATTCAAAGTGTCCATCCGAGTCGAGATATGTTTTGGCACAATTTCGCTATTCGCCCAATTCCTGTGTTAAATGTTGATGAAGTCTTGACTTGAAGAATGAAAAACTCCAAGAACTTTTTTAGGGAGCAAAAATTGTAAATTGGATAGCTGATTACAAATTAAAATTGTCAAAGCGAGTAAGAGAAAGAGTGTTTAAATATTCATATTTAGGCTTGTGACTTTTCCGACCGGTTATGACAAAACCTTCCTTCCACCATAAATCAAAATCCTCCAGTTTCATTAACTGTCATCCGCATCAGCAAGCACACATTTTGCTGGCATCCCTTCAATCATATTTTAAATGTTCATCATTGAAAGGAAGCTGCCGTTATGAAATTTATTTTGAAATCTTACAAAATGGAATTTACGAGGCTGAAGGCAGAAAGAAAAAAAATAATTAAGTTTCCCTCTGGGTTTCTCATTACAAATCAACTTTGAAATGGTGCCCGGAGGACGATTGAGCTGATTAACATCACTGAGATTCATATATATATATATTTATACATAGAGCGCTTGAATGTATGAAGTGGTGTCTTGTAGTAATCACTGAGATTCATGTTAAAGAAGATATATGCATACCTGCAACATTTGAATGTGAGAAACTGGGATGCCCCAGGTAATCAACATCATGGGGGAGGAGTTTAAGCAGGAGGAGTTTTAATCCAACTGGTGTCTCTACCCCCCCCCCCTCTCCCTCACAACCCCTCCATTCCCCCAAATTACCACCTCCATCATTACCCAATCCCAAACAATGTTTGTCTGTATGTGGCCAATGTGATGTGATTGATGTTGATGTAATTTTTTTTTTTTTTTTTTGGTCATAGTTATAGTTGGTTAGTTATAGATGATGGATACAGATATTCTATTTTGAATCAAACACAAATTTTCGTAATTTATTCAATCTTTTCTCTTCCTTACCTATGAAACACATGAGAGTAACACCATACCTGACATCGTCCATATCCTGTTCAATAAATCCATGATGTATTCATTATTCAGTTACTGCCCAAGATGTTTGGAGGACATACTGTCTGACAAATAGGGGTTTAATATTTCAAAGCATTTTGCATCTTTTAAAGTACAGATATGTGCCAACAACCTCCCACGGAGGTTAACTCCTAGCCCAATAAACAAAACACGAGCAAGCAATCGATATTCCGATCGCATTACAACCCAGACTTATTCAGCATTTCTATCTAAAGTTACAGGTACATTCAGACAGGTAGAAGAGGTAATATCAACAGCAAAAGTAGAACACCTACCGCTGGAATTGCAACTATGTGTCATTTTAAAGAAGTGAATTTGTGTCCCATTTCTCTAGTCAAACTCTTCCAGTCAAGTTGGAAAACAAATTTTGAACAAACATTTTTATCTCTATTCCGTGCATTTTGTATATTTTCTTTTGGTCCCTGTCACAGGAAAGAAAATATTGATCAAGTGTATTTTGTTTAATGGAATCTTTTAATGTGAAAATTTGAAGATTTTATTCCACATTTTCCTTTACAATCGGCGGCCCTCCAAAATTTTCTGGGTCACGACCCCCAGTTTGACTATGTGGTTTGTAGAACATAGCTTTATTCAACAGATGATGGAATGAATAAAACACTACATTAAATTCATATTTTGCTACTCAACCTATGACATTACCTTGAATGCAGAGGGAACTTCCTTGTCACTTCTGGATAATGGTGTAAAATGTAATAAATCTTGCTTTTTGGGGCACATTTCTACTGTTAAGTACTATGGTATTCTCTGCAGTATAGGTCCTTATATGAGCATGGGGACTAGTTTTGTAAAATTTTGTAAAATTCGTGCACGTAATTCGCGGGGAAAAAAATCGGAATCGGGCCGATTATGAAAAAAATAATCGGTAATCAGTATTATCTGATATTGCATAATCGTTTGACCACTAACCTTGACACTGTGCTGCCAGCCAACTCTCAAGCTCCTGGTGGGCCCTACATCACTTTGTATCGTGGAGACAAAACATACCCAAATGACATACTGCGGGCTTAATGCAGTGGGAACTATCTTGTAATTTCTGGATAATGGTGAAAATTTGTCTTTTCTGGCACATTTGTGAAAATACATGCAAACTGTGTACGTGTTTTACTACAAGTCCATTTTGTCATGTCCATGTAGAATATTACTAGGTCAACAGTGTTGGTGTCAACTATAAAATATAATTGGTTTTAAACGTCAAGTAAACGCAATCACAGAGAACAAGAGTTAACCATAAAGTATATTTAATGAGCCATTTTCATAACACATTTAACAGTTATAACCCAGGTAACGAGCACAATCCTGTTATATCTCAGGAATTATTTTTTGTTTGCTATTCAGAGTGTAAAAGGTGAAAGGTAATGATCTATGCGGTATGCGCCATGGATACATGAGATGGGACATAAAAAAAGTAGCATGGTCATTAAACGTGCCAGTAAACACATTTATGCCAAGGACAAGCAATTCGTCTCATAGAACACCAAATGTGCTAAGACATTTCAGACCGGTGGCATTTTATTGCCATTAGCGTTGGAAACGTAGATGTTAGAATGAATTATACCCTGTACCAAAAATAGAGACGACACAAAGAGGTGATTAAACTTGTTCTATTCTTAGCGAGAGGTAAAGTTTTAATCGCCCTTGGTCCTAATAAATGCCACAACATTAAAGAAGACAACAAGCACTACTTAAGCCCACTGTCAATCCCTGATAACTGTCTCTAGTTTCGTTAGCGATGGTCCTCATCCAGTCCTAACCCAATTTTCATGCACCATTGAGAGCTAAGACGGCACTTCACCGTTCCTCTTGGCAGAGTTAAAGATGTGTAGAAGGCTCATTACTGAATTGAAGACGCATCCTGTAAACTAAACGAACCATGCGCCTCTAATTCAACGTTGTGACTGTACATGAATAGGATGATGATAACACAGCATTTGATGCTCCAGATTCTAGACTATATTCACAGATTAACTAGATTTGACTACCATACAACTCACACAGTATGCTGATTTAAGATGGTTAACATTGTAACACAATGGCAACAGCAATCAAAACACTCAATCTCATCAATAAATTTCATTGGTTTAATTCAAGTAATTAGCCTATACTTACAGTATGATATCACTGGAATATTCACTTCTATGGCAAGAATACCTCCTGATGAATGATATGTTATGCCAGAAGCTAAATCACAGTAATATAGGATATGCTAATTTAGTTTACAAGGTTAAGTGAAGTATGTGCAAGGAATTTATGATATATACAAATTCTACCCAAGTCTAACAGATTGCTAAGGCTGACTGTTGTTCCATTCTTCATTTTGTTGAAACTGATTAGAATATGGAACCAAAAAGAATGTAGAAAAGATTTATGTTGATTTTTACTCCAAAATAAACTAGTTATTATTATAATGGTACCTGTTAACTATTAACAACCTGATACATGTCTTTGAATACATTCAAAATAAAACGTGCCTGTGGACGATGGTAATGATGTAATCAAAGGTAAAATCATTCTAGATGTACAACAAAGAATGAAACAATCAATCTCATCAATAAATCTTGGTTGCATAAACACTTTAATACATGGATTTGTCAACAAGGGTTTTTCTTCCGCATTTAAATGTGCCATTCTGTTTTAAAACTTGCCTCTACACATTATTCAGATTCTATGTGATTTGGTAAGAATATTAAGCAGGGACGCTAAAGAGTTAACTTGATGGCAAACTCCCTTCCGAGACAGAGTACCGGGTGTTGCGTTACACATCCGCTCGCTGGTGAATGATGGTAAGGATTTATATGACAGTAACACATTCTAGTGTTGTACGACAAAAAAACGGAAACTCTCATCGATCAATCTTGGTTGCATAAACACTTACAGGGACAGAATATCTTTGGTTTGAACAATCTACTGAATCTGAGACTTTTTTTTTCTTTCCCGCTCAAGCATTGAAAGACAAAAACAGGGACAGCTGCTTTGAAGAGTAAGATGATACAACATAGATAAATCTGAAGGATTAATAACACCAAACTACATTATCGGTGGCAGCTGTTCTTGCAAGGACCCTTCTGGGGGATTCTTAATGTGTTGAGTCACTTCTGCAACTCTATAATCATGACATGTGTTTAATATCAATATTATTACTACTTGTATTATTATTACTAATGTTATTATTACTAATACCCATTACTATTCTTATAACAATTATTATTACTACTTTTACTAACATTATTAATAATATTACTAGTGTTTGTCCTTGTCATCATCATCATCATCATTGGCTAGAATGGTGTCACATGACTGACCATTATTCTGCAAAAAACTGTCAGTAAGCAATTCTGAGGGTAACTGAAACCACTATTGCTAGGCAACACTGAACTAGAGGATACACATAGTGTTGTGTAAAAGATGTTGGCATATTAAAGCTATTCCAGCACATACACTACAACATACATGTAGCCAGCCAGTACACATTATACAGTGATACTGCTGCAGTTAAACCTGAAGCCTATATCAATAAACCAGTTTGCTATAAAGCACATACATACTAGGCATAGGTTATATAATATAAGCATATTAAAATTAATAAAACTACATGGTCTAGACAATTGTTGGACCTATAGTTGTCCATGTATATGAAAATTATTACGAGGCTTGGTAAATGGAGCATTTTATAATTTAAGGAATTAATTAGGCAGACGATTAGATGCTAACGTTAGACTAGACCTACTTATAGTTCTTGCACACTTCAGAAATTAATTGTTTAGAGGGCTGGCAGAAACCTCCCTTTCAGCAAATAAAGAAATAAAATAGACTAGATTGGTCAACAAATGATGTAAGTTGATTCACAGGATAAGTATAGGTTAGTGAATATAAAGATAAATTCCCCTTCTTAAGTATGATTTTTTTTTTGGGGGGGGGGGGGAAGGTAAAAACAATTAATAGTCAGTAAGTTCTTACCATTTTATATGAAACAATGCCCAAACAGAAAGTTTATTATCGCATTGTGGATGAAACCTTTTGAGGCAACTGGTTTACTCTGGAGATTTATCTGAAGCCCACGGTTTCAATACCCTTCCCCTAAACTGAGCCACTGGCCTAATGTGATTCAATTTTACTAAATTCAGGGTCTGTTTAGTTAGATCTCAACTTGCTCAGGGCAGTCAGCACAGCCTTCATCTCTTCTAGATAAGTAACAAAAATCTAAGGATCTAATGCTACTGATCTTTCCGTCTTATCCAAACCTCCTATCAACAAACAAATACTTAACGTGTAGTACGCTGACTCATTGAATATAAACTATAATTGACTTAAATTCCAAAAGGACCGAAAAAGGCCTCAGGCCAAAAATCTCCCTCCCCTCCTCCACAAATTAAAAACTGTACCAAATGCGATAACAGCAAACACCTAAATTAATTAAGAGTGCCGCGCCTTCATAAAGGGAAGGTCTGACTCTTTTAGCAAACAGAACAAACACTGACTATTATGATGGCAGTACCAACTTATTGTGTTACCAATTTAGTGGGTCAAATGTGATAATTAAATCCTACAAAATTCACCCATGTTTGTGCTACTTTTTTTTTCTTCTCCCAAGCTATTTTGTGAATCAACAACATCATGAATGCAGGTCATTAAGGACAAACAAGAGAAAGCTTTCCGGCTTTAAAAATAGTAAAAGATGGAATCTGCATTTAGTTCAAATTTAAATTTTGCAATATATGCAGATAAAAATTAATATCAACTTCTAACATTTTTAATTATTTGTCCGTAACCAAAAAATATTGTTTGTTGAATTAGCATTTGGGGGATTGGGGGAAAACTAGAATTATGATTATTTACAACACTTTTCTTACCTGTCTCTTTACTACAATAGGACTTCCTAATAGTGTTAGCCTACAGTAGCCTATACAATTGCCTTTGTCATGCAGACTTATAGCACTTAGGCTAGTCTATTTAAGTTATTCAGGTTTTTACAAGCATACAGCATGTTTACGCATACAGTGGAAAATTTTCGGTGCTTCAAGGACCCTGGAGCTCTGGTGAATGAAAACCTTGGTTATGGGAGCCAAGAAGCATCATGAGAGGGGAGGGATGATGTGATTCATGCTCTACCGATGTCACTACCTGTTTGGATGGTACATACCTTCAAAGATTGTGAGTTGAGCTTCAGATCTAGCCTCCTCCTCGTCACCATTTTCAGCAATGCAGGTGTACATCCCCTCATCCCGGGGTGCCCGGAGGAGGTCGATCCGCAGGACTGATCCATTGTCTATCTCAACTTCGGTGATCCGGTTCCCCTTAGCCTTCTTCCCATCTTTAAGCCAACGGAAAGACATCGGCGGCGGGTTACCCGTTGCACGGCACACGAATGATACAATTCCATTTTCGATGGCACGTTGGTCAACTAGCGGTGATGTAAAGATTGGGGCAGCTGAAAGACAAGCAGTGAAAAGTGAGCACCTTCATATTCCAAAAGGTACCGAGATGCACCTTCCTGTCAAAGATCATTTCTGCAGGGAAATCAACTCTCAGTTGATGATGCAAAAGTGGCCTTGCTCTGGAAGCTTATAGCATGGATTAATTAATGATCCACTACATTTTTCAGTTTCTTATTTTTTTTACTTATCCTGCAGTGGACATATATAGTATTGGATGTTTAAAATTTGAATCATACTCCATGCAATAATGCTCAAAAGCAAGTGATTCTAGAGATTCTAAAATATGACATTTGTATGTTTCTTTCATGTTTGAGAATTTCCTTTAAACCAATCAATATCATAAATAGTCTTAACATTTCTTTTTATTTTGTGACTTTTCTGAAGAGTGTCCTACATATATGATCAGTTCACAGTCTAAACATTTACTTCCGAAGGGGCCCTGCCCGCCGCAAAGTTGTCTACGTATTAATCCGTAAAGACCAAGCACACCCTCAGGTTGCCCATGCAATACCATAAAACCATGAAATATGGTACGTTATCTTGTCACTCTGATTGTCAAAGACAATAACTCTTGACGATGCTGCTTGCGCAACACCATCTTTGTTGGGTCTTTTTCCAAATTTACAATGGCCTGCTGGGGTAATATAATTGATTTCCTTTACAGTGATGTGGTTTATGCATGCCACTTTCATTAAATGGCTCGTATTTCATAACTCTTTTTATCAGGCTGTCTGTTTCACATCGATTCAAGCAGTGGTCGCCTAAAACGAGCGCGAGCAGACTGGAAACAAGATTGAGGAAGATCACCGCTGGATTCAGACATTAATGAGTCACTAAACCAGCAAACTGACAAATAATTATGAGGGAATTTGGAGCGAAACAATGATAAAATTGACTAATATTCATGTTGTCTGAAGGTACACAGCACTGTGTCATCTACTACACTCTTAAAAGCTTATAAAAGGTCACAAATGGGGCTGTACTATATCTGAGTGTTATTTTGCCAAGCTTTCAC
This sequence comes from Paracaudina chilensis, assembly GCA_027580055.1. Classification (NCBI taxonomy): domain Eukaryota; kingdom Metazoa; phylum Echinodermata; class Holothuroidea; order Molpadida; family Caudinidae; genus Paracaudina; species Paracaudina chilensis. Next base: position 3,634 of record JAODFY010264918.1, on the reverse strand, counting down.
AAAAGAGACCATGCATATTTACCATTCGTGGATAGTCATGAAGCAGTACGACACACCTGTGGGGGGTGGGCCCAAATGTAGATGTGCTTTGGGTAAGTAACATGTTAACTGTGGGGAAATTTTGACCACCACCTTCCCTATTCAGCACTTGACCTTTCCAAGAAGGTTATTCAAACTGCTTTGCATGGTCAAATGTGTTATATTTGGTCTCAGAACTATATGTATATATATAAAGGTGTGGGATACATTACACGTACTACCTCAAAAGATCCCTTTGCCTTGAAAAGACATTGCCCAAGTGATATGAAACAAAATGCATAGTGTTCATTAAAGTTGGATCCAAGGTGCTGGTAGAGGCTTTAGTAAATTACAACTAGACCTATGCCCAGGGCCAGCTATGTGAACAGTCAGCAAGGTTGAAGACAACAGCATAACGTACAGTACAGGTTTGTCGAGGTTGACATTAGCCGACTGTCACGACTATTGACGGCAGTTCACGATGATACCCGGCTATTCCGACGATTTTGCAAATATGAGCACTCAGAAAAGCGTCGTATAGATAGCTTCACGGTCTGACGGTTTGGGCGTGTATTGATGTGCGGATTACATCGATTGCACGGATTAAAAGCGTCAAAAGCGACGGTTGTTACGACGGTTTAATTACTTAGTTATTACGTTGCTGTGAAGACCTAACTTTCGTTCATGATCAAAGAAAGGCTCAACAAAAGTTTCCAAACTGAGCTATACAGAACTGTACCGAAAGTCGAGGCTGTTTCGGCCGACCACTACGGTTGAAATTAAACGGGAGCTGCCCGCAGTATTATCTTACAAACGTGTCAGTCCTAATGGTTAAAATTAACGGTAACCTTAGTAAATTATCGATGCATAAATAAGTTATTAAACTTTCAATTGCACGAGTCATTCAGCAATGTGTATTAATATAAAGCAAATGTAAATCCACGACATTTATAATTCTTTAATTTATCTTCCGAACTTTGTAACACGTGTTGCGTTGTCTGAACCCCAATCGCGCACTTACGAACACAACGTCTTTTACAACTAACTAATGAAATTAGTGGTACTGGGCGCCTAGTATCATCCCACGCTAAAGTTGGTATATAGGCTAACCATGCCACAGGAATTTGTAACGTTAATTAATACGGCATAGCATTTCGCGCCACTGGCTTAAGAGTGGGAAAGGTTCGTAATTTCGAAACTATACTGCTCAGAAAACCTTCGAAACAGACATTTTCAATGTCATTTTTTAAAAGCTTTCACCTAAATTAATTTCATTATAGGATTTTCCACATGGGTATTGAAAATGGCGAACTGATTATACGTTGATGTTTCGTTTTGTGCATGAAAACATGGTTGGGTATTTTCAATAAATAAGTATTTTCAATGTTCTGCGGCGCATTTTGTTACGGGACGGGCTGGAAACAAAATTGTATTTTTATTCTTCAGTCTATTATATAGCCTAAACACGCGGTGTGGGGGGTTATTAAGCCATTGTTTCAGTGACTTTACTTTCGTTCTTAAGCAATATAATTACGCTTTAGGCATTATTTCAAGCCACACATTTTGAAAGATTTGGCGGTCGGTCAGGTCGGACATAATTTCTTTTCATTTTATTCTTGTTTGTAGGACTCCCGTGCTCGTTAGCGAATATCATAAACAACCGACTGCATGTTATATTCGGTGGGCATGTGCGTTATGTCAGTATATGCCAAACTCCATTGAACTTACGCAGTTACTATTTATTGGTTATCGCGGCGGCGTGATTGAAAGAAGTGAGAACCAAAAAATAATAATAATAATAACACGGGAGAAAAGAAACAAGTTATTTTCATTAATTTTTACAAATACCGTATCAATCAATCGTCAGTTTAAGGAATGGCTATATAGTACCGACAGAAATAAAACTTTTTGAGGGTTAACACGTTTATTAATATATTAAGCTTTACCTTTACACTTGACGCACCCAATTTAGGTGCACAAGTTACCTTTCTTATATACACACGGTAAATACGGGGGGGGGGGGCTGAACATAGCTGTTGCCCATCACTTATTTCGTTGAGTTGCATGAGCCCCCTTCTCCTGCAAATTCCGCACCACTGTGCATATTCATTACTTAACCTACGCCAGACAGCTTCATGTAGCGGTTTCTCTTTGAATGTTTTGAAAGTAACACTTCCCCAATCCCAAATTCTTTCATGTCTTTTGTTAACACCGTAATCTATATGTATTAAAGACACTTGCTATTTATGCTGCCTGTCTGAAATGATGCCCTCATTATGTACTTATATCGGTTCAATAGCTGTTCTTTTTTGTGCATTACGACACGTTAACCGGTTCTGAATAGGGTTAATCAAACGGCATTGTTGTCTTCTGCAATTCCCGGTAATACAGCTTAAGTAGAACTTTGTTACTACAAGCCCTCTTGGATGGGGGTGGGGGGCAACAAAGGAATTTACCAGTAGAAAATATCACGTTAACAGTTTCACCCATGCTTGAAATCTCATGTGAATTATGCATGTATCTATTCTATACATTTCCCTCCACTCATACTCATTTACCTTAACACTTGACGTACCATGGAAATTATGGAAAAAAATAACGGCCAAAAAATGTCAGGTTCCATCCAAACTGAGGCCCATGATAGGATTCCTGGTCCAGGGGCATAGCCCCTTAAAATTAACGATGTTAAGCATTTCAGAAGGCTTTACTGCACCATTTTTTGCGCCCTGCCGTCGAAAAATGGCAGGCCTAATTTTTTAACGTTAGCCAAGGCCTTCAGTAACTAAGCCCAACGTTTATAGGCTTAGGCCTATTTGTAGCCGATCTGTAGTCCTTTCCATAAAATAAATTTCCCAAAAATCCTACTAAAAACTCAACTCTGTATTATGCAAATCATCGTTTAACAGTATATAAAATCCAAGGGAATCATTAATAACTTAGGTGCTGGAAACCTGGCACAAGTTACATGTAAATATGTACACGTGGTAAATACGAGGGGCGGGGCTGAACATAGCTTTTGCCCATCACTTATTTCGTTGCATGAGCCCCCCCCCCCCCTCCTCTCCCCCCAAATTCCGCACCACTGTGCATATTCAGTACTTAACCCACGCCCAAAAGCTCTGCTTCATATAGCGGTTTATCTTTGAAAGTAACACCTCCATAAATCTGTTAAGAAAACTAGGGTCCTATGTCTGAATTGGTGAAAAACATTACGAAATAAAACTAAAATAAAGCACATGCAAATGTATTGCTGTATAATATGATCTACTGTAAATATATCCCATTACCCACCCCATTTGCCCACACATAATAAATATTTGCAAACTTATCTCAGACGGCAGGCGCAAGCCGACATTTTTGAACGATGTATATTATTTAACGTTATACTTATAAAAGCACATGGTAGTGATATATACATAGGTGTTGTAACGTTAAATGCAAGAGAAGGTGAACCACTAATTGCGTGCTTTACCACAAATTATGTGTAACAACAAACAATGGCTGTTAACGCTTAGCTAGACCAAATATCATCATTCGCGAAATTGTGTATAGCATCCGTATATTTTGCAATTATAACATTTTAGCGCAATACTTTCGGACGTGATAGAGAATCGCG
>JAODFY010264807.1:0-15050 GCA_027580055.1 Paracaudina chilensis | reverse complement strand
AAAAGCATGGAACATGTTGATAACAACAGTTGATCAAGTTGGTTGGTCTTTCAGATACCCAAGGTCTACAAGCATGTAAGATGTTGATCAATTACTCTCACAAGTGACTGGGGCATCCTGGTTAGGATAGTTTCAGTTATGTAAGAGCATGGAAGATGTTGATAACTTTCGCAAATGACCATGCAGCCAGGGTGACCAAGGTTTACAACTTACTCTCACAGGTGACTGGGGCATCCTGGTTAGGATAGTTTCAGTTATGTAAGAGTATGGAAGATGTTGATAACTTTCGCAAATGACCAGCCAGGGTGACCAAGGTTTACAACTTACTCTCACAGGTGACCGGGGCACATCCTGTCTGGTCTTCCCCCATCTGCTTATAGTCAGGAGCTGGCCTATCTTTTCTCACCCTGGCACAGATGTACCGGTACTTCTTACAGTTTTCTTTATCGGTTAGGTCGGCTGAAATTGGCAGTCCCTATGAATGCAACAAGATGTGAAATAGGCTAGTGGCAGTAGTGTATCATATCTCCATATTAGCAGGTTATATAGTCCATCACTACTGGTACAATTGAAACATGCCAAATCTCAGCTCATGTTCAAGCAAAACTTGGTCTCCATTTGTTCATGGCGTACATTGTTTTGTCTAAATCTGTTTCAATGAGCATGCACTCATAAACTTCACTGTGCTTTGTGATGCACGGGGGATGCCAAACGCTCCTATATGTATATTGTCAGCTCAGTTTATATTGAAGTATGTGTTAAATACTACAATTGGAATATCTGTTCTTTTCAATTGCACTGGTTTTGGTTTTGTGATTCCGTACTGCCTACAATTGCAAATTTTGGGAACCTTGCAATTTTTTATAATTTTGCTCAATGTATTTAACCCTTTCTAAAATACATCTATACACACTATGGGGAGCGTACACAGAAGAATGAGCCAAGAAATTGCAAACCTGTCTCACAAGATTGCTTTACACATGCTTTGTGGGTATTTTTGTATAGAGTAGCCTCACAAGGTATTTCAACTTGAGTTGCACCTTATGTGCAGTATGTATTATACACAGCATTACCAAAATGTTCAGCTTGGGCAAAAACTGTGATATGCCATGGTCAATTTTGGAAGAACACTTTGTGGTGCTACTAATACGACTGTAGTCTGTCGTTGCTGATGCCAGTTACATCTTACACCTGTTATTAGTACCATGAAGACATGGTTTATTTCAGCGATAATGAATACTTCTATTCATTCTCATTTGGGAACTCGTCTATAGGTATATAGAGCAGGAGCCCAGGGGTGTTGGGTTAGCTGGGAAGGTTACCAATTGCCCCATATATCATAGTGTGCCCTAGGTACCCAAGAACACGGAAAGTGACTACTGGCACGTCAGCTGTGGTGGGTGTGGTCAGGAGAACCCCTCAAGTAACACCTCAAAGCTAACCTAGATCAGCTATGATTGGTAACTAAGTGAAACTGAGCTCAATATGTTAGGTATGTCCCAGGGATCAATAAACCCCCATTGCCAGTAATTTCTGGTGGTGGGGTGCCCATGCCAGTAATTAGTTAATGACCTCTCATAGCTGACCTAGATTAGCTTATGAGGTTACCACTCAAAACCAATTGCAAAATGGGGGACAGTACCCCCGCTATAGGTATTGTGCATTGCCAGTAATTTTCAGTGGTGGGGTAACCCTGCCAGTAGACCCCAAACTCTCCCCCTCCCCGGATGACCTAGGTTAGCTCATGAGGTTACCACTTGAAACCAATTGCAAGATGGAGGACAGTACCCCTGCTACAGGTTTCGTGCATTGCCAGTAATTTTCAGTGGTGGGGTAACCCTGCCAGTAGACCCTAAACTTCCCCCCTCCCCGGCTGATCTAGATTAGCTTATGAGGTTACTACTTGAAACCAATTGCAAAACGGAGGACGGTACCCCTGCTACAGGTATTGTGCATTGCCAGTAATTTTCAGTGGTGGGGTAACACTGCCAGTAGACCCCAAGCTTCCCCCTCCCTGGCTGACTTATATATAGGCCGACTTGGTAACCAGTTGAAATCAATTGAGTAATGAATGAAAGCCTTGCAACAGGTATTGCGCATTGTCAGTGATATTCAGTGTTGGAGTAACTCTGCCAGTAGACACCAAGCTTCCCCTCCCCGGCTGACTGAGATTTGCCACGAGTGTGATTTTTTTAAACCTCATCTCCTGAATCCCCCGGCCAATTTCAAGCTCTTTGGACTGCCCAGTTTGTGGAAATAGGTTCAGGAGATAGTGGAAGCACTCTTATTTGCGTATAGCCCCCTCATTTTTAGTAAGTTATTGCAACACGTCTGAGCGGACCTGCTGTTGGAACTGTGAATTTCCATTTTCGTATCTTGAGGCAACCACACCGACTCTTCAGGAGATTTCTTCGATTTCGGTAAGTTACACTCTCCCTGGATGTATTCTAGCCCTGTTTTGGGCTCTAAATAACGAAATTCCTAGCCAAATCAGAGTAATGAAACGGTTGGGTAAAATCTTGCTCTTTCCTGTTAGGCTACTTACAAAGTCAATGGAAAATGTCGAGGCCTAGTCTGAATATGCCTCGACTGTAGCATAGTAGGCCCTAATCAGTGGACCATTTGATTGGGAAAATTATACATTTTGAGGGAATCGAATGAGATAAACAGGATGCATGAGGTGTAAATTCGTTTCTTATGACCCCCCCCCCCCAATCACTAACTTGGGTGTGTTGTTGAGGGGGAACTTCCCTGCTAATAAGTCAGCGAATGAGGGTCTTTCAAAATGATGAAAATGCGGTCAGAAAGCTCGTTTTCTGATGAGCGCATTTATAGCAGGTCATCATTGACAATTCTCAGCCGGTTCTGAGTGATAATTTAATGATTGTTTGTTTATTTACACCATTTGCAGGAGGTAAAGGGTTTGATAGATCAGTCCAGTAATGGCAAGGTGATTTACCTCTAAAGCTGCGTTTACATGCACGCGGGCAGGCGGACGGGCGGGCGGGCGGAAAACGCGTGGAACCCATTTACATGCGGGCGGATGACGCGGTTTTGGGGGCTGGTAAACGCTCTGGCAGAGAGTTTGTGATCAATTCTTCCACATCTTGATTTACGAATAGCCTGATGCAAGCATACATTCTGTCTACTGTGTGTCCACGATATAAATTATGCAACCATACAAGCAATACGGTATATCTACCATTCAAATCGAACAACAACAGAGTGAACGCGCTACTTCATATGCATATTACCGATAGTTCCACTACATTTTGGTCCACTGCAACGGGGGAATCCCTGGAAATGATTGCGAAATACCACGCGGACAAGCGGGCGGGCGGAAAAATCGCTTCACGATCGATTCGAGGAAACGCCCGCCCGCCCGCCCGCGTGCATGTAAACACACCCTAAGCTGCGTTTACATGCACGCGGGCGGGCGGGCGGGCGGACGGGCGGGCGGGCGTTTTAAGCTGGGAACCCATTTACATGCACGCGGGCGGTTGACGCGGTTTTGGGGGCGGGTAAACGCTCTGGCAGAGAGTTCGAGATTAATTATTCCACATTTTGAATCAATAATAGCCTAATGCAAGCATACATTCCGTCTACTGTGTGCACGATATAAATTATGCAACTATACAAGCAATACGGTATGTCTTCTATCCAAAGGTACACAGCAACAGAGTGAACGCGCTATTTTGTATGAATATTACCATAGTTCTACTATATTTTTATTCACTACAAGGGGGGAATCCCTGGAAATGATTGCGAAATAACACGCAGACACGCGGGCGGGCGGAAAAGTCGCTCCAGGATCGATTCGAGGAAACGCCCGCCCGCCCGTCCGCCCGCCCGCGTGCCCGCCCGCGTGCATGTAAATGGCTCCATTGAAAATAACGCTGAGCGATTTTTCCGCCCGCCCGCCCGCGTGCATGTAAACGCTAAAGGCTCCAGATTCCCCAGGCTACTTAAAGTGTTCCTTACAAGGAGAGTTTGGAGAGTAAATATGAAAAATGTTTCCTCGTGTGTTTCCATTCCAGATGATCTTGGGATGATCGGAATAAATTAGGATGGAATTTGACAAATCAGTTGAAGAGCCTGGTGGACAAAGACAAATCATTGTGGATGATCAGGAAGTAGGATGTCAGGAAGCAGATCAACCACAGATTCAGAGTCAAGAAGAAGTGAACGGAGGAATGCAGAGGAATGAAGCGAGAGCAGAGGATATATTGCCTGCTGAACACCTTGTGGAAAACCAGGAAAATATTGCTGCTGAACAACAAGGAACCCAGGAAGTGTGTACCGATGCTACAAGCACATCAGCTACTGTTGATAATGAGGTAAGCTAATGTCATTCCCTGTTACTCGCTTCCTCAAACTTTTTGCAAGTGTTCCCAAACCGAAATTGAAATATTCCTGGGTATTGCATATCATCTTCGATTTTTTCAAACTCATGAGAACTCTCAAATATGGATTTCGATCTGAATCATTTGAGTTAACTCGATCTGAGTGGCAATGGGGTGACCATAATCGCAAATACCCACTGTATATGTCACAGACAACTATGCTATAGTGACGAGTACTGCTGGTGTGACGCTCTATGATTATGCGTTGCCATATTTTGGAGCCTACAGTTCCGTCAAGTTTTGCTAGGAGCAGTTTAAAAACTGAACCGAAACACAGGTTCCCTCATCAACAGTGTCAAGAACATCATCAAGTAATTTGAACAGGAAAATGTCGAAGTGGCAGTTGAGTCACCTTCCATCTTTGTCTTCCTGCAGGTCTGTAATGTACAAGGTGTCGTGAATTGTTTCATCTGCCATACATCAACAGACGAAGATGGACGGCTCAGGGGGTTCACTGATCAGATATGGGATACTATCAGGAGAACAGCATCTCAGCGAAGGAATCTACTTCTATCTGATAAATATGCGGGAGCCACAAGTATGATCGAGAGCCGCAATACTCCTGGAGCTTTGCAGTATCATCCCTCTTGCCGGAAGAATTATTCAGCAGTCAAACGTCCAAGAGACGCTCAATCAGATGACCAGCCCACCACCAAAAAAATGTGCATTGGAACTAGGAAGGAAAGTGTCATCCCGAAATTTGACCAACAGGGCTTGCTGAAGGGTTCCTGCATATTCTGTGGCAAGGCCAGGAAGAAGAAGAAGGGTGGTAGAGAAGAGCCCAGGGAGAAGGTATCCACAGTTGATGGGTGTAACTCACTCTGTAACCGGGCAGCGTTTTCCACAAATCAGCGCATCAAAAGTCTTGTGTGGAATGATGTGGACTTCGTAGCGAAGGAAGCCGAGTACCATAAGTCTTGCTGGGCTCTCTTCACCAAGGAGACTAGTGCAAGCGCAGCTATGAATCAAACACCTCAAAAGACCGCGACTCATACCTTCCATAAGAGAGCCTTCGCTGCCACTTGCTCTTTCATTAAGGGAGAAGTGATTGAGAGGAAACGGTCATTGCTGGTATCATCTTTGCTGGACACATATCGTGAGGAGTTTGTCAACAGTGGAGGTGAACGAGAAACCATCCAGCCATATGCTGCACAGAGTTTGGTGAGGAAGATTACTGGTCACTTCGGGGAAGAGGTTAGAATTCAACTCCTGGATAATCGAAAGGGCAACTTCCTTTGCTGTGCCTCTCTCACAGAAGATGAAGCCAAGGTTCGTCTCTATGATGACTCACAACACCTGGTGAATGAGAAACTTAAATGGGCAGCACTTCATCTTCGTTCGAAAATCATGGAACTACCCAGAACAATGACCCCGAGCCCTGCTAATGTCCAGAACCTGAAGGAGTGTTCCCCGGATATACCAAATCAACTTGACCTTTTCTTCAGAACGTTGATTTGCGGTGCCACTTCTGAGAGTTCACAGGATACACGGAAAGATGCTGTTGACAGGAAGGTGAATTCAATGGCCTCTGATGCAGTTTACAACGTTTCACGTGGCTCAGTTAAACCCTGGAAGCACACTGCACTTGGTCTTGGACTCGCTTCTCTGACAGGCTCGAAGCAGACACTCGAAGTCATCAACAGAGCTGGTCATTCGATCAGTTATAGTGAGACGAAAGGCCTGGAGACAGAGTTTGCCTATTCCATCCAGTGCGACAATGGAGACATACCAGATGGCATCAAGCTCAGTCCAGATCTTGCCACAGCCTCCGTCTGGGACAACAACGACAAGAACATTGAGACTCTGGATGGGAAAGACACGTTTCACTGCACAGTTGGCCACACTTACCAGAATATCATACCCAGTGCTACGAGCTCCCACACAGCTACAACAAGCTTCCGTGAAGGAAGAAACCGCAGGGGGTTCGCGGGAAATGAGCGTGAAGTGCCTCCCTTCCATAAAGCCCTTAATGCAGCAAAATTCACGAGTCCCAAAGCTGCCACGGAGACAGGCCATGATGGAGCAACAGCCACCGCAGTGGAGACTGGAATGGAGTGCATTCCTCAGAAACCATTGGACTTTTATTGGTTATGGAAGTCCATGGATGGTAACACACCTCTCCACGCTGGCTTCATCAGCCAGTACACCAATGATCCTCTACCTATCCAGAGAATTTGCTACATGGACCCGATCTCAAGGTCACCTACGAACAATGACGTTGTGAAAGAGACGATGATGCGTTCCATGAATGTTGCTAAGGAAACGGGGCAAGAGTATGCTGTCGTCACGTATGACCTGGCAGTAGCTCAGAAGGCGTACGCAATCCAGCAAATCGAGCATCCATTGTTTGATGAGTTGCTGATCATGCTCGGAAATTTCCATGTTGAGTTAGCATTCTATGGCGCAGTTGGTACTTTCATCAGTGAATGTGGCATCGAATTCCTCCTTACTGAGGCAGGTGTCCTGGCAGAAGGGTCCCTGACTGGCTTCATCAAAGGGAAGTTCTACAACAGGTGCACACGTGTCCATGACCTCCTTGCTAATGTATTGGAGAAGAAGCTGTATGAGGGTTTCCTCCTGACCATCCCTGAAGATGAACTGGAGGTTTTCCAACATGTCATGAGCATGCTGCCAATTGATCCAAGCCAGGCTGATGAACATCTCCAGGATCCAGCAATCTCCAAGCAGCTGCACGATTATGAAGAATATCTCCATGCAGTGATGGCTGGTAGCCGAGGGTCCATGGCCCAGTACTGGAGTATCTACATCTACCTCATCAATCGTCTCCACAGAGAACTACAACGTTGTGTCAAAACCAATGATGTCAGAGGCTACATCAGCATTTTCCCAAGAATTCTAGATGTTTTCTTCGCCCTCAACCGTCCAAACTACTCCAGATGGGGCATGCTCTTCTTCCAAAAGTTGAGCACAGCTGATCCTCGATTGATGGACATCCTGGAGGGTGGAGCTTTCTCAATCAAGAGGACAGAGAAGAATTACAGTCGCTCTGCAGTTGATCTATCCCTTGAGCAGACCGTAAACAGAGATGCAGGATCCAGTATGAAGGGCATCGTGGCCTTCAGGAATAATGACCAAGCAATGCGCAGATGGGCACTTACGATGACTCAACGGGCACATGCCGTATCTGAAATGAAGTCACTTGTTGGCTTAGAGCAAGGAGAAAATCCGAGTGCCCAATTACGGCCCTGCAGGATAGTGAAAGACAACGAACATATGGCATCACTCAGTAGAACACTGGATGAATTCTGCAACCCGTTTGCCGAGGAGGCGACTGAATCTTTGGTTAACATTGCAACCGGTCGAGTGGCGTCAGATGCAACTGCAACCTACCTCCTCTCTACATTGACAAGGGGAGAGCAAGCAAGGGACAAGTTTCAAGGAGAATGGGATGAAGACCCAAGACGATTCTTGCGACCAGTGAAACGGCTGAAGGTTCAGAATTTTGCTAGTGAGAACACGAAGCCCAAAGCAACACCACATGCCTCAAAGACGGCCCAAAAGAATGCTGAAAGTCTGAGGGATGTCTTCATACGAATGGTCGTCATCATTGCAGAGAAGGCATCCTTGGACCTTCGCCACATCCTCTCCTTCCCTATCACAGCATACCCACTATCTCTGGCTCACTGTGATGGCTCACATGTGAAAACAAACAAAGCTGCATTGCTACGGAGATTGGAATCCCTCCAAACGGAACCTATCTCTCAGACAGAGTTGCCGAACGACTTTGCAAAGGTCTACGATGGGGGTCTTGTCCTTCATTCCGTCCTCTCTCAGACGCATGTTGGGGCATCGTATGGTTCCATTGCCCGCTCAGTGCTATCCATGCTGTGTTCAGGTAGAGGCACAGAGGTTCACATCTGTCTTGATAAATATGTGGAGAATTCCATCAAAGACAGCGAGAGGAAGCTTAGGGGTGCAGCCGATTCTCTCTACGTCATAACTGGGCCAGAACAGACCATCAGACAGAGTGGACAGAAACTGCTCACCAATGGAACTTTCAAGAATGAACTCGGCAAATTCTTCTTGCAAGAGTGGGGTAAAGACCATTACGCCAACATCGTCGGAGGCAAGACCGTAATAGCTTCCTTTGGAGGGGAATGTTGGCAGTATGTCCCAGATGAACTCCAACAGAAAGTCACAATAACGAAGCCAGCATATCTCCAGGGGGATCATGAAGAAGCGGACACCCTGATGGCATTCCACATAGCAAACATCACTGCCAACAACGTTGTTGTCCGAGCATCGGACACGGATGTACTGGTGATCTTGGTCGGTGTGTTGGGGAAGCAGCGACCGGAGGTTCGTGCAGCACGGAACATCATCATGGATTGTGGGATGGGGAATAGCCGACGGTATATCAACATCACCAACATCACCAACATCCTGGAAAACCGACAACCTGGAATTTCACGAGCTCTGCCTGGATTCCATGCATTCACAGGATGTGACTTCACGTCTGCCTTCTATAGGTAAGTGCTCCAATGAACATCTCATTGTACTTTGCATCTGACAAATCCGTTGAAAGTATCGATTCGTTCTATATTTAATAACTGTCAAAACAGAATCTTTCACCCAATGTTCCCATCGTCAGATGCTGAATATAAACCTGAATAATCAAATTACTGTGTAATTTAGTACTGGCCAGTATTGGCAAGTCTTCTGCGAAATTATTGCAATGCACTCCCAAGTATGAAAATTGGTCAAAGCTTGTTTATCAGCAACTCAAAATTAATAAATGTATAATGATTCTAGATTAGTGTAATATGGTACTATGTCTATACAGGAGAACTCAATGACAAATCACACAATGGAATGACTCAAAGTGTCCATGATTTCTTTTACACCTCGTTTCAGGAAAGGCAAAATGAAGCCACTGGACATAGTGGAGGGAGACACAACTGGGAGGTTTGTCGACCTGTTCATGAACATGGGAGACCCATTGCATGAGACAGAGCGGGAAAACGATATCGCCTCGGAGTTCGTCTGTCGAATGTATGCCCAGAATAAGACCGAAGACGTCGATGAGGCACGGTATAGGAAGCTGATCGCGATGACAGGGAAAATAGACCAGGTGAGAGAGCAAAGCAATTTTTGTGCCATTCAAACAATTTGAATAACTCCGTATTGTGGTTGTAGAATATTTGAATCAATGGATTACTCTGAAGGATGAATCAATGGATTACTCTGAAGGATGAATATAGCACATTATAACGACTGTATGTCATCATTGGTACCAGTGATGAAAGATGATCAATTACTGTAGGTCAGAGATGTTTCTGACTAAGTCTTATCTATCTTCTCTTATTGGTAGGAGAACCCACTTGCGAACATCAAGAAACTAGACTGTGCGCTACTCCCACCAACTCGGAGGACCCTAGAGATGAAGGTACGGCGAGCGCGGTATACCACGATGCTCTGGACGAACGCGATAGTGCCCACACCATCCCTCGGTCTATCACCGTCTGACTACGGTTGGCGTTCCGATGATGAGGGGAGACTGCAGCCATTGTGGTTTGATGGACCAGCCATACCGGATTTACTATACAACGACAACGACCCCGAGGACGAAGACACAGCTCCATTGAGCGGAGAAGTCGGAACAGACACAGATGGAGGCAGTGAGACCGAAGCATGGAGTGAGGACTCTGATTCAGATGAGGATGAATCGGATGGAGCAGTCCCAGTATAAGGGAGAAGCACAAAGCACACACATTTTCGAAACGAATGGCAATTGTCACCTATTCCCACTGTGGATGTATAGTAGATTATTCTAATCTTGTAGAATATGTCTGTTGAATATTGTAATATCGCCTGGAGAGATGTTCATCAACACTGCACAGTGTCATCATTTGCATTTTGGAAATTGCCTGGACGAATGATATGAAGTAGGCTTTCACCGAGCCAATTGTCATCGTTTGATCGGATTATGCTCAAATAAGACCGCGTGCAGAATTAGGGACTAATTCAGACAACATAGGTCTTGCAGTGGGTATATGCGTGTTGTGATTCTTAGTTATCTTAAGTATCATGCCATCCTCATTGTACTAGTGTTATATGCGTTTCAGTGTAGTGTAGAAGGTCAGTGACGTAACTTGTTGGGGGCAGAGATCCCACTCTCATATGTTTAGGGGGATTGTAATTGACAAGGGGATAACATTGCTTTTTGGTCCATTTTCGAATGCTTAAGCTAAAAAAACAAGGATGTTTTTTATCTTCGCATCTTGAATAGAGATGGAAATTGTGGAGAGAGGACTCCGGTTATGTTTATCCCTTGCTTGATTTGAGATGCCACTGCTACAAGTTGAAGGAATACCATAGCGTGTATCGTATCGTTGTTATATATTGTTTGATCTGTATTCTATGTAAGCTGTTTTTACATTAGTAATATGAGGTCTGTTCCCTTAAAATAGATTATGTTGTGATGCGTGAACGTTGCATTCACCAGTGGACAGTTCTTCAACCCGAATCTCCAATTTTCACTGGGTCAATGATATCGATACACCACATTCGGCCATCATTTTTTCTTGTTCATGGAAATCACTGTTCTGGAAAATGCTGTGTGGCATAATTTTGCAGCAGGTTTCTCCTGCGAGGCCAGTTGAGTTGGGGAAGTGATTTATTGGATGAGGCAACTGGATCAGTCTAGCCATGTGAATCGAAGGTAATTTTGTCTTGCTGTTTCCGACTTGTGGGGAATAAACTACTTCTCATGAGTGACCCATCACCGGGAATGTCTGAGTACATCCATTTCTTACTGTTGAATCTGAGCTTTTTTTATCAAGTGTGTTTTACTAGTTGCCTCTAGGAGTGACCAGGCAAATAGACACGTGATAGGGAATCTTCAGCGGGAAAGAGACAAAGTTGTGTATCTACTTGCAGAGTCATCCACTGCTACTCCACCCTTGAGCTCCTTCAGGTTTGTCGGGAGGATGGGACTACTGGTGGAGCTACCCCACCCCTGAGAATGCTCACACTAGCTGGGGATGTGTCTATAAAGTTTCATCCTAATCCAATTTAGCCGAGGAGAGGGAAGCCCGAGATCTACTGGCAGAGTCACCCCACCAATTGAAAATTCCAGGAATGCACAATACCTGCAGCATGGGTACTGTCCGGCATTTCTGGAGTTATTTAAACAGGTTATCACAACAGCTAATCTGGATCAGCAGGAGAGGGTGAAGCCTGGGGTCTACTGGCAGGGTTACCCCACCACTGAAAATTATTGGCAAAGCACAATACCTGTAGCGAGGGTACTGTCCTCCATTTTGCAGCTAATTTCGAGTGGTAACCTCATAAGCTAATCTAGGTCAGCCGGGGAGGGGGGAAGCTCGGGGTATACTATTACTGGCAGGGTTACCCCACCACTGAAAATTACTGGCAATGCACAATACCTGTAGCAGGGGTACTGTCCTCCATTTTGCAATTGGTTTCAAGTGGTAACCTCATGAGCTGATCTAGGTCAGCCGGGGAGGGGGAAGTTTGGGGTCTACTGGCAGGGTTACCCCACCACTAAAAATTACTGGCAATGCACAATACCTGTAGCAGGGGTACTGTCCTCCATTTTGCAATTGGTTTCAAGTGGTAACCCCATGAGCTAATCTAGGTCAGCTATGAGAGGTCATCAACTGATTACTGGCATGGGCACCCCACCACCAGAAATTACTGGCAATGGGTGTTTATTGATCCATGGGACATACCTAACATATTGAGCTTAGTTTCACTTGGTTACCAATCATAGCTAGTGTGGATCAAGTCCTGGGAATGTTCCACTCGATTTTAGGTGCTACTTAGTTTCCTGTGATGTATAATAATATGGTATATTACGTTTTTTGTCGTATAATAAATCCGCAAATAATTTAAATTATTGTTATTATTGGACTAACTTACGTACGGCGTAGATTAGAACTGTATTTAGTAACTAAATAATATCTATTAATGCTATTAAGTATTATCAGCTCACATTGCTATTTTTTTTTAATTCATGGGACGTGCATATCAGAAATTTCTAGGCACGTACTAATACCGTATGTTTGTATGTACATGTAGGCCTACCTGCAATCGTGACGTGAAGTTGAGTCTCTGAAGAAGTTAGTATAATTAAAGTAGCACCTAAAATCGAGGATTTCGGTTGAGGTCAAAGATCCATTTTATAATTATTCAAATTCAGTTTAAATCCAAGACTAGGAGTAACAAAGGTATTGGTTTTCTTGTTTCAAAAGTAACACATGGTTGACATTGTTTTATCAATATCCAGTGGCTATTTTGCATTTATCCAAATTAACCTAATGTATCTAGTAAATTGTAATTACATTAGAAAAGCATTTTATAGGCTTTTTAAGCTTCACTTAATTATGCCACTGCACAGGTCTTGCTTGCCTGAGATATGTCTCAACTAATATCAGTAGCGGTGGTTACAATTATATGGAAGTCAAACCTGGTGGCTATTTGGTAAGGTACTGTAGTCCCTTGTTCACATGGTTTATCAGGAGCCAGGGAATATTTATGGGTTTCTAAGGGATAATAACCCCATGTACCCTGCTTATTTTCAAGCCCTGGTATCACATTGTAGGTTCCTTTTATATTACTAATCACACAAGGTTACATCCTTTTTATTTCTCTCTCTTCTCATTTTCCCCAAGAAGATTTGGAGCAGCCCGTCCATCAGATAAGTTCATAAGTGGGAGAATTGGTGAAGCATACAAGGTAGAATTCCCGTGGGGAGCCATTGCTTCCCAAGATATATGTTATTGGATATCAGCCCTTTCCAAAGCTCTGAACACTTTACCTGAGTATGTGTTTATATCACTTCTCCCTGTAATTGGAATGTTAACTGGTCCAAAAACGAAATTGGAGATCAGCTCTTTCTACGCGGAAAAAGGAAACCTCTCTTTATGCCTTCTTGGTTAAGTAGAGATGCATTTTTATTCATAGATTATTAATCAAATCAGTTCATCCCTTTGCCCCCCGTCGCACAAGCTGTTTGGGAAAATGAATGCTCTCATTGATTCCTTGCCAAAAGGAATCCATGCGGTCACGCGGGCGTGCGTATGTGTGAGTGTGTATGTATATCTGTGACACTTGCTTGTTATCACGATATCTGAAGAACGACAACCTGTACACATTTCATATTTGGTATGTAGGTAACCCATATTTAGTACATATTGTTTTTGGTTAGGTCACCAAAGGTCAGTTAGGGGCTAAAAACCAAAACTCCCATTGACAGGGTCCGACATGGTTGATATTTTGGAACTAGTTGTGAATGGAGTAAGGGATCGTTTCCAAACATAACGGTAATGTGATCCAAGATCAACAAAGGTCAGTTAGGGGTCAAAAACTAGTATTTTTGCAATAACTGTCAAATGTCTGTCAAGGTTGGGAGTTACGCTATTGTAATCCAATAGTCAACCCACATCTGGTTGACCTTTACCTCAGATTGACCTCCGGTGACCTGTATTAGTTTCTTTGGTTATTTGAATTTTCATGGCCACAAAGGATCACAAAGATACTTCTGATCGAAATTGTCCATGGGT
Source organism: Paracaudina chilensis (assembly GCA_027580055.1). Taxonomy (NCBI): domain Eukaryota; kingdom Metazoa; phylum Echinodermata; class Holothuroidea; order Molpadida; family Caudinidae; genus Paracaudina; species Paracaudina chilensis. The sequence continues at coordinate 1,099 of JAODFY010264807.1, read as the reverse complement.
TGACCCCTGTGGACTGTGAGAAATTGAAAGGAGACAAATTTTCACCTAACTCCATATACCTATGGTGGGGAAGCACCAATTATCTGTTCACATATTTGTTCAGGTTTAGGATACAGTAATGCCATATGAAATTTGTACAGGTTGGTGTTCTTCAGATATCACAATTGCCATTAATCACACAGAATCCTCAATTAGAGACACTGTTTGTGGTCACCACAAAACAAACACCACTACAGCATAGAAAGGGAATGAGATGTAAAGGTATTTGACCTTCAAGTACCACCAATAAATAGGCTCAATGTTGAAAATTAACAATAACATGTACATACCTCAAGTAACTTTCAGCCTCATTTGTCTTAAAATATCCCTCCTCAGCCAAAATTGATTTCCTCTCCTCATTCCTTTTCCATATATTCCTCTCCCATCACTAATAAATCTTAATGGTTCTTACATTTGATAGATGCACCATTTATACCTTTTTAAGCAAGAATAATTTTGAAGGGATATTATAATTAAGGAAAAATTTTTTACTTCATATCAACATACACTGTAGATTAAAATCATGGCATTTCATTTGAAGACCATGGCTGTGAAGGGTATCGATGACCAAGCCACATCAGGAGCCCTACTCCAGAGTTCCTGGTCCAGGAATGGACTCCTTGCCAGTACCGAGGCAACAAATGGACAGGCACTCCTGGCTTATGAAGAGATGGATACATTCTTTTCCAGTGTTGTGAGGTATGTATTGTAACATGAATCCCAGGGGGAGGGGGGGCGATACCAAGTTGGAGAAATAACTAGAGCACCAATGGTGCAGAAGTTCATTCCTTTTAGAGTCGATGAAATTTTTTAGGGCTACACATTTTTGTCAGGGCCCCAACATTTTGTAGGCTCCACCAAAATTTGGTAGGGCCCATCAAATCTTAGGCCAATAAAAAGTTTGTTAAGGCCCAACAAAAATTTTCAGGGCCCCTAAAAAATGAGGATGCAAAAAAGTTGAGAACCCAAAAATAATTGTCCCCCCATAAATTGAGAGCCCAATAAATGTAAGGGCCAAACCAATTTAATGGCAAATTTGTAGGAAAAGTTTCATTTTGAG
>JAODFY010264806.1:0-21885 GCA_027580055.1 Paracaudina chilensis | reverse complement strand
GTAGTGCTCTTACAGTATTCTCTAGTAGTATCTAAGACCAAACTTCTAATTCATGGCACATAATTGGTACCAAGGAAGTAGTAGCAGTCACAGGCTAAGAGTTCCAGCCCACACGGTAGAACTTAAGCACCAGATACAATTACTGCGTTTATATAGTGTATGTCACATTACCCCTGCATGGTGATTGGCATAACATGGCTGACCCACACATACAGGGGTACAAGCTGTCAGCTGAGCACCTGATTGATAAGTTACACCTCGCAGATTGTGGACAGAGGCAGTTGGGATAACGGGCCTTGCCTACAGACACCACATAGTGACCAGACCGGGATTGACAGTCCAAGGCCCTAACTACTGGGCTATTACGGTACCCTCCTAGTCAAGGGACTAGTCAAGAGTCAAAAGCATAATCATTTTGGCAAATCGCTGCACGTTTCCTTCCGAGCAATACCATCACTTTAATACAGACTCGTAAATGCTCATTAAAATGATTAAATAGACTCGCTGAGCTGATGATCACATACTCTATGAATGCACCTTTGATCAGGGTCGCCTGGTCTTCCGTTTGAAGGTTTAGAAAGCCGGGCAGATTTTACACAAAGTTTATCTTGTGTTTCAAAAGCCCTAACAATATATCCAAGGCTCTCATAAAAATGGCCGGTGATATTTGTCCCATGCTGCTTGGCATATCGATGGATTTTAGGTGATCTGATATCTTGATTCCAAGGCTGGAATGCATATTAGAGGCTTGAAAAGTTTGGGGTACTGAGGTCTCTGTGTTTGGGCTGGAGATACCACTGTTTGGTTCTGGCCTTAAAGGCTGATGCTCGGATGGTAAGGCTGTTGATGCTGCTTTCATGTAAGCATCTTTTACTATCCCCGTCAGCTCTGCGCTGGTTTTCTTGTCTTGTACATGAGATTTAAGCCCTTCCTTCTTACTCTCCAGGTTGGCCACATTAGCTTAGTGAAGTACCGATACCAGCATTTGGTATTATTATTATGACTTTGAATGTGGGCAACGATTTAGATTAGAAACATTGAAGAACGATGGGATACGGATGTACTAACAATTCCAGGCATGCATGCATTGCATGCATGCATGCATCTCACGAATGCATCTCACGAATGCATCTCACGAATGCATCTCACGTCCTATTTGTTTCCATCCTACCATCGGTGGGAATCAACGGATTTATCCAAAGAAATCGATTTGTGAGAAAGAAAAAATCAACAAAAACAATGACATAAAATAATATATTTTTTACAATGATTTAGTTAAGGGTTTATATTTGTGATTCTTTTGTGGCTCAGTCAGAACTGATATCATTACTTTCATTCGCACATTCAACTATCTAACTATATCCATTAAATATTTACCGAATGTATCGGAAAATGTCGCACGTGACACATCACAAGATATATGACCACACATCTTTGGTTATCATAGCCATAGGATTTAGGAAATTTAACTTTTTCAAGATCCCATTTGAGTTGAAACTGATTGTAACTATAATTATACTATTTACCTATTTACGTCTTTTATTTCAAGTCAAATGTTTCCATGTATTTAAATAATATGTTCATGGTTGAAATTATATTTATAGGCACGAACGAAACAATATATATATATATATATATAATTACTTTTGGTTAGCTGAATTCCCAGATGATCAAGCGTAATGAGCCAAGTTTTAATTCTGACACGTTTCAAACATTATACATGTACGGCGGTAACGTTTATAATGTATCATATTATTGTGAAATACAAATATGTGTAGTCACGAATATATTACCAATTTATTTCTCAATTAATTTATCTTCCTTTAATTAAAGCCACCACCTAGGACTGGTTCCAAATTTAATTTACATTCTCACTTTTCTGAAAGCAATTTTCAGTGACAAAAACAATGTGAATGCTACTCAATGATAAATGTAATCACTTGAGTGTTTGTCTGTAAGTTATAATATTAATTATTGTATATTATTATGTTCATTATTTTATCAATATTTCCATGTTTGTGTATTATAAAAGTGTTTTGTCGTCTCGATTTACTACGTTCAATTAATTTAAGTCGCCTCCGTTACCTTAATCATTATGATGGTTCCGATCAAGTCACCTCAGTTACCTTAATCATCATGGGTCAGATCATACTGTGTGCTGGATTTAAGTCGCCTCCGTTACCTTAATCATTATGATAGGTGAAATCATACTGTGTGCTGGATTTAAGTCGCCTCCGTTATCTTAATCATTATGATAGGTGAAATCACACTATGTGACGTGCTGGATTTAAGTCGCCTCCGTTACCTTAATCATTATGATAGGTGAAATCATACTGTGTGACGTGCTGGATTAAAATACCACTTCCTATATTGCATTATATATTGAGACTATTTTGTAAAATATCATAACAATTATATTAAGTTCCTGTTGCATATTATTAAAGAAATACATGCCTGTTTACATATTTTATATTAATATGTACCTGCTTGTATATTTATATATATAATAAATACGTGCCTGCTTGTATATTTTTTATATATTAAATACGTGCCTACTTGTATATTTTTTTATATATTAAATATGTGTCTGCTTGTATATTTTTTATATATTAAATATGTGTCTGCTTGTACCGGTATATTTTATACATTAAATACATGCCTGCTTGTATATTTTTATATATTAAATACATGCCTGCTTGTATATTTTTTATATATATTAAATACGTGTCTGCTTGTATATTTTTTATATATTAATTACGTGCGTGCATGCTTGTATATATATATATATATATATATATATTTTTTATATAAATACGTGTCTGTTTGTTATCAATCATGTTATGTCCATGGTTGTATATTCTCCTTACTTCTTATTATCCCTATGTTTGTATAAATTAATAAATATTGAAAGATGCGATTACATACATAAGTGCACCCTGATTATGTGTGTTTCATATATAAGGTGAGGCATTTAAGTAACCATGTGGTATTGTGCATGGTATGGTACACACAGTAGTCTACTACATTAGAGAATTACATCAGACAATAATATATTATACTAAATATTAACGAATACACGCTCATTTAATATCACCATAAAGCTAGTTCATTTTGGGACATTGAGAGTGGCGTGCGCATAATGACTGGTGGTGATACCCCTCCCCTAACTAAACCCTTCCATCATATCAGTCGGGACGTATAGAAGCAAGGGGAGTCTCACGGTCTTAAGTCCCACCCAGTATGGTTGGCACTTTAAATTTTAGTAAGCGTCTCATTTGAATATTTTTGTTTCAGATTGATTAGATTAAAAGAAATGAGTTTGACCAGATAATGTTTGCACTAAAAATTTGTTTCGTGTGCCACCCTTTTCAGGTGCTAATAAGCGACTAGGGGAATATTAAAGTGTAGACTGTTCTGACAGTATAGGGTCACTCAACTCTGGCGGGTTAATCCGGTGTATTGTACATTCTTTTCACAGCAGCGGTTCGGTTTTACTTTAACAAAAATTGTCTTGAATGTCTATGCAGGAAGATATAAGCTCGGATCTCTTGTTAAGGGTGCACTCTTTTTTAAAGAGATATTTCTTATTCCTATCTTTAAGTGGCCAAGTATATTTGCTTCTGTGTTCTGTGTCTTTTCTTTTATGGATATGGGTGAATGGGCTCTTATGGTTGGAAAACCTTGCCTTGATGAAGTTACCTTCGATGGTGTATTTGTCTGGTTGTTAACTATCAAGTTATATACTTATTGTGGGCATCAATTGTAGTAATAATGACGACTGATAGACTTTATTATAGACCTTTAATTAATTTTTTTTAGGTTTTAAACAACAAAAAGTTCAACCAACAAAACAAAAAAAGTATAAAACATGGCGAATAACAAATTCTGAACAAACACACATGTAAATAAATCGGCCTTTAATTTCAACCTTGCGGGTGGTGGGGTAGTCGAAAATACCGAGTCCATGATCACGATAGAGCCCTAATATGTTGCCGAATTCCTTGCTTAGTACGGAGAGTGAGGCTCCGACTAACTCGCATGTTTGGGCCCCGTGCAAAGAGCCAAATTGTAACGCCCAAGGACTTTTTGCACCAAGGTGTGTTTTGGTTGAATAGTATTGATCGTTTGGCGTATAGTAAAATGTGCATGTCTTTGTCTAATACGGTTGTAAACTGTGATTGGTGTGCTTGGAACGATTAGGTAGACTATTAATTAAACCATTATAATAACAGATGCAGTGTTTTCCATTGATTTACCCCTGTTGCTTCCACAACTGCTTTGTTGTTTCTCTAAGATTGACTATTATCCTGGTCATCGAGTTCGGGCGCTACCGTACTTCATATGCTTCGTTACCTATTGAGTTGACCTTTTCGTTTTCGGTGTCGGCCTTTTTATAGTCTTTGGTTAATATACTCTTGGTTAGTTGGTTAATAGGCTATGTATCTTTGTGTAGCTTGTAGAAATTGCTGGTTTTATCTGCTTTATCTGCTTTGGATAAGGACCGATATTCCCAAAATATCTAGTATTTGCGGTGGTGAATTTCTTGATTTAAAACCAAAGGTTTGGTTTTGCGTGGTCTCACCCTTCTCCTTATTAAGGACGAAATGCGCCCTCCATATCATTTTTTTGATGAACGGTTGGGTTTTTCGAGAAGTCTCTTCTGGTATTCCTCTTCGCCTGATATAGGTATATTTTTCGTAGAATCATTAAAGTAAGTCCGTACCATGGGGTGCCTTGCGTAAAGTGCTCGACATTTCTGGAGCGGTAACACCAATAGTAAAGGTTCCGCATTAATTAATTTAGTGTGCAAATCAATGTGTTCCCCCCTTTCCTGATGTCGATCCAGGGTAATATATATTACACACCAGTTCTCTTGTTAAAGTGACTACATGGATTTTATGATTGTTAATGAAAAAATACCTCAACAAGATATTTCTCCTCTTTCACACTTTGTGTTTATAATTTTATATGATGAAGATATAGTCACCAATGTACGGCAGGGAAACATTCAGGGAAAAAAATGTTAATATCTGATGCTTTTCTTCCGCGTTTATTTATGTCTGATGTGTAATTCCTCCTTTGTTTTGATATAAAGAATACTTCCATATTATATCCTGCTGGATACCTTATCGTGTCAAATTCGATAAACCAAATTTATTATTTTACCTATTATGAATAAACATGTTAAATTTACTTCTTGTATTTTGTTGTATTAATAATAATAATCAGTCGGGCTTTTCTGCGTGTTGATGTGTACAATGAATTAATAAGTGTACTTTACTACGGCGACAGGAAGGTGCTGCGAACAAAAAAACCTCGAATGTATCGATGACCGCAACTATTCCTACCTGTGGCTTCATACATGTACTCATGTCATCCAGTTTGCGTGATCTTTAAAGACTTGAGCACGAGGAATTTATTGTCTTCACTTAAACGTGTTACTAATCATTCTATCCCAGGCCTATAATTAAACATTATAGAAGCTATTTGATGTTATATCTCAGTCAGGAAAGACACTAGATGGTGTCCAATTTGTCCCGTTCAGTATTTGTTTTTTTTGTGGAAATGTATATGGTTATACATGAGTGTTGTTGTTGGTACTCTTGTCCGATTGGTAGGTTACACCACAAGACGAGCAGAAGGGAACACCACTGCGCACGAAGCAGGTCTGAAAATGCTAGTTCTGACAGTCCGTGGTTTGGGCTATAGAAACAACACCTTTGGCCCAAATGACATTAGATGATAACAACAGCTGAAATAATTCAATACTCCAGTCTGATTTTACAGTAGTTAATGCGGCACATGGTAATAAAATCTGGAGAAAATGGGGATGGGGACAAGTGCCCATTGTTTGGAAAATCTACGATCAGGAATGTCTTCACTACTGGTGCAGGAATCGGGCCTATGGTTTTAGTCTATGATTAATTGGGGGAGTGAGGAACTCTTTTTTTAATTAAAAGCTGATATGTACTGATATGTACTGGTATACCACATATCCTAGTGCGGCCTATGATTTTGTATGTTTTTATGTATTTTATAGTTAATTAATTCAATACAGTTTTTTTAGTACACTATTGAAAGTTTGATAACCATCCTGTTATTTTGATTACCATCCAGTTACTTTTTATTATATTGCAAGATTGTTCCATTGTAATTATTAACTTAAGAAAAGTTGCAGTTTCTATCGACAATGCATAATATAATTATAAACCTGATTAAACAAAGGATTCACATGCACTAAAACGTGCTTATTGTTTGAAAGGCCGCTTTTTTGACACACACAGCACAATTTATGGTATGAACGATACAATATATTTATTTAATCTATTTAAGGAAATCGAAATCGTCAAAGAGTGTCGATTTTAATGAAGTGATGGCTTAACTCTGTAGTCTGTACCAGTTGCACAATAACTCTGTACTCTTCACCAGTTGCACGAGAACTCTGTAGTCTGTACCAGTTGCACGATGTTTGTCGACGCAATTCTACCGATATTTACTCTTCTCATTTGCCGTTTCTGCCAATTGCCACTGGCTGGTACGTATGAACATTGTCTGAATAATTAACATAATGTTTGGGTTAGATTAATAAAGTGTACTGTAACATAGGGTGCTTGGTTGATATATCATTGGCGCTTATGACCAAACCCACCGGCTTACCATTCCGAGCTGCCGTTTACCCCGTTTTAGTCTATAATAAATTGGGTTACACACTAGCAATCCACATCACCTTGGGCCATTTTCGTAAGGGTATTGCAAGCAACTTTGTTGTGTATAATAACACAAAGCTTCTTCCATATGCTTCGCGATCGTGAGCGCGCTACGGTCGATGCAAATGATCTAAGCCCCTTAAATAAGCAAAACATTATAAATAGATGAGTGGGACTTGGTCCCCGTAAAACGTTTAGAAGTTTTACAGCCCCCACCCCCTCATATAAATTCTTTTGGATGCTGGTGCCCCTTCCAGATTTTAACTGTTTAAGCCGCCCCTGCCCATTCTTGCCACTCAAGCTGAAAAGCTCTTGCAAGACTAGTATCTCCGTCAAAAGAGGCACTATCTTTTACTTGCGATAAGTATTCCTGATTCATACCCATACAGAGATATGCGTTCGGAAATTGAAAGTATGTAACAACCTTTCATGTCCTTGTGGGATTACACCAGTGAACCATTCCCTTAGAAATTGTTCTCTCTCTTCAGCATGCGTTTGGCAATTTTAGGGAGTCTATAATTTTATCCATTTTGACTTGCATCTGGTAGCACATGCCTGAGTGGCCGTATGAACCACAAGTAAAAAATAACACCCCTGGAAACAGTCCATAGATACAATCCTAACAAACAGGCCTTAGATTCAGTTCTTAGAAACATGGCATCATAAACAGCAAGTGTAATTTCAGTACAGCAGCATAAATGTTTACAATAACAGCATAAACGCGTACAATAAGCAGCATAAACATTTATATGAGCAGCATAAACCTTTATATTAGCACCATCAACGTTTACATTAGCAGCATAAACATTTACATTAGCAACATAAACGTTTACATTGGCAGCATATATTTTGACATTAGCAACATAAACATTTAAAATAGCAAAATAAACGTTTACATTAGCAGCATATATTTTGACATTAGCAGCATATATTTTGACATTAGCAGCATACAGTTTTACACCAGCAATGTTGGTCCTTTTGGCGTTCCATACATATTTGTTTGTGTTTTGTGAGGGCCAACTTACTATTTACGTCTCCGTGGAGACTACAGTTGAGACCAATATATCGAGCCGTAAATCTTGACTAAAGATTAAGGAAAGTGGGAAACCCGCTCTCCTTGTAGCGGCGACTTGGACACCACTGGCCCAGACTCCAGAGCCCATTGATAAGAGATCTGTATCCACTGGGCGGCGATCGTAGGGGGGGGGGGGTAACTCCCAATATTTTAGGGGGGGACGGATTATCTGATTATCTGATTGGGGGATCCCCAATATTAAGTAGTTGAGCATGGGACATTCGACTGTATTATGAAAAATTACACTTCAAAAAGTATGGGGAAGCAAACTCTTTTGCAGCCGCTGATATGCCCAATGTCAGGTCTGCCTAGCATTAAATTGTTCCTGTTCGCTTTATGAAATTTTACAAAGACCATTGAATTCCCTTGTACCAATGATGCTCCAGTGTTCCAAGAAATCTCTACGGGTGGCGTGACCTTCAATGATATTTATTTTACAATGTGTCACGGAGAAGATCCGAACAAATTGACTCCTTGGTCCTTTCATGCTATTTAATGTGATTGTAATAACTCCATTTCCGTCACAACAAAACTTAAATGTATCAGATAAAATTTGGTACTTGACAACAATTTGTGAATAAATGACTTTCCTTCCGCGCGTTTACCACCCTCGTCATTCTTTCTAATTCCATGTCGAGAAGTTGACGGTGACGCAGACGTACGTAGACGACATAAATTAAGGTTTCGCGATAGAAGCACATCATTATGTTGCTCGCTAAACCGATAGGGTATTGATTACGAGCGACATCGATCAAATCGAGACCACATCAATGACTTGTGATCACTTGGAATGAGTATTTGACACAAGATGGATGCATGGATGACAATAGGGAGTACGGCATATTCAGTGGCGTGCGCAAAGGGGGTGGGGCATTCCCGGTGGTCAGTCGGGAGGAAATCACTTATTTGGGGGATTTAAAAAAGTGCATGGAGGAGAGAAAATAGAAGGGGCTAAGGAATGAGTTATCTGTGACCGTTGATTATTCTTCAACTGTAATGTTGCTGTAATCCCTTTCAATGGTCAAACATGTTTAACAGTGGCCCAAAATTTTCGCGCGCGATCATCAAAATTGTTCACTTTGGAGCAAATAGACGCCAATTTGGATTAAGACGCAATTTTCGCCGGCCTCACTTGGTGATTGGCCCTGCGAACAGTATGTGTCCTTCCGTAACGCTTTAAAGAAAAGTTCTGTCCCACCCAATAAAAATCCATTATCCAGTCGGGGAATTTGATGTTTGACACCCCTCCTACCTATGAAATCCTGCGGATGCCACTGGGGCGCAAACATTTTTACCAAACTACTTCAACTACAAGTCTAAACTTTTCATTCAAGAGCCAAACAAAATAAAAGAGGTTTTCAAGCTATTTGCAAGGTCTGGAAAGTGTCATTTCCGGCGATCTAGGATGTATATTTAGCAAAGTTTATCGCTACGCGCCAACCGATGGTGGCGCTCCGCTTAGATGGTGCCACGCATTTCGACCTTTCATTTTCCGCCCGCCAGATTTGCAGAGCTTTGTACGCCGACGGTCCTTTTCAATTGCTTATGTTGCAATGGTTAAATGGTATATAATTAAATTTTGTATTAAGAACAGAAAACATATTTATAGAAAAAGGGAAATGGCCCCTGGTCCACATAAATAGCTCAGGACTGATTGAGTTTATTTCTTCCAGCTGTGCTTTTTACGTGACGAGAAACGGACACGGACCAAAGGTCAACAGAACTAAAAACAATCAAGTCGGTACAAACAAGCCCCAAAACACAACTCAAAAACACAAACAGAAATCTCTCACTAACCCACATATGTATATAATGTTGCGTTTAACGTGACGAGAAACGGACACGAACCCAAAGGTCAACAGAACCAAAACAAAAATCACTACAAACCAGCCCAAAAAACTCAAAACCACAAACAGAAACCTCTCAACAACCCATATTATATAACGACCACACAAACCCCCACACCTAACAACTAACTGCTGTACAATATGCTGTACAATCCAGGTGTACAATATGCTGCGACGTGTGCATGTGACAGAGAACACATATGTAAAACTGTGTCTAAAATAACAACTGACGTAGGCCTACAAGGCCTGGGAAGTGCCATTACCCGGTAATCTGGGAGGCATTTTTGACCAAAATTTCGTCACTACGCTACGCGCCAACCGATGTTGGCGCTTCACATAGATCACAGCCCCATCCCCCATGAAATCATTGTGCCCCCTCAAAATTTAGGATTGGCCACACCCATGCCCCCAGGCATAAATTACTAATACCATTTTGGATCGTGCCCCCCATCACAAAACATTTCAGTCGGGGGATTTGCAGACTTGGCCTCCCACGTCAGAAATCCTGTGCTAGCCACTGGTACCAAAGACTGTGTTAGAGCACACTCTAGAAGCTGGGAACCTGGAATTTACTACCTCATTTCTTGGTGCTCATCATAAAAAGAAAGGAACAGGGGGATTCCTTCAGTTCACCCATTATACTAGTATTAGCAGCTAGCCAAGGCTATAGAATGTTACAGTGTTGTAAGTGTTACTGAGTGTTAGGCTAGTAAATCAAATTTTGTTAAAATTAATGGCAAAATTACCTTTCTATGAGATTTTCTTTTCTGTCGTGCATAAAAGACCTTCTGGTTATACATTATAAATTAACGTGGAACGTTAATTTTTTCAGTTTTGGTTACAATTTGTATATTTCGCGTAACTACCATAGGACCTATATGACAGCGCCCTCTGCAGATATTCGGCCGGGCGGGCAGCCACATTGTGATACGCAATTCCCACAGATTGAGGCGATGGTCCGGAAAACAGGGTATCGATAATTATACACATGAACTTGTATATTATTATTTTTATATATGTTTTATTTGCATCAGCACCAGAATATGGACCTACTATTAACAAGCATGAAGTCATTAATAGACGCTGTGACGTAAGAGACGTTGAAGTTACTTGGCAGGTATGGCAGTCCTTCTATTGGTGGATATTCAGACCACAAACGTATTTACACAACTTATGGAGAAGTAATTTAAATTTTGGCAAAGGTTATTTGTGAGAGGTTGGTTTGTAAGTGGTCTCTCCCTGTACATTTGGAAATTTCACGGTAATGATGTAAGAACATATTTGCTTCTTGCTTCTTTTAAATAACACAATTATTTTCCCGACTATATGATGATTAAGACCTATAATTAACCCAAATTTACGAAAGAATTGAATTTATGGGTTTCGCTGTCTAGTATTCCATCAGCACAGATGCAAATACAGAATCGACAAAAATGTTCGCGCTTATTTTAGTAGTATGATTCCATTTCCACCAACGAGTCCAAATTGCTAATGCCGTTTACAGTATTTGTTGGTAGTTGTGTTGTGGCGTAAGTAATGGTTGATATCCGATATGAGGTGAAATATATATTGATATGAAGAGGCAAAGAGTGGCATCATTTCAATATTTATGAAGACGATCGAGGATATAGCTTTCGTATGTCACGGAAATCCCCCAGATTCACAATTAACATAACTATCAGTAAAATTACATGTTAGAGTGATTATAATTGTATGTAAATTTATTACGATATTGGACAGTTGCAAGGTTCATGGTATTCAACATGTTGTTTTGTTTTGACAGGTTATGGAGCGTCCAACTTGTAACTACATTTATGTAGGACAGTTGTCAATCTTGCTCATGTTGAGACCCCTGTATCCGCGCTATTACATACTTGTATTTTTAACAATCCAAACATTTTTATCCCCATGTTAGGTACACCGGGACCAAAATAAGAACGGGCCCATTTTCCAGTATGAGATCAGTTACAATACTACCTTCAGTAACATGATCACAAAGCTCAACGTCACTCCACCTCAGCATACAGTAGTCTTACAAGGACTTAATCGATGGCAACGGTATGACGTCAAAGTGACGTCATACAACAGTGCAGGTTACAACGAAGGGGACGTTTATCGCATTAATAGGGATATACACTATAATAGTAAGTTTGGTACTCTCTGGTATTGGATAAGTTTAAATTAGCTTTATTTGACCCCAAATATCGCGGTTGTTTGACCTCATACTAGCTCTTCGTGATGTAGGCTTTAAATTGGTGCAATTATATATTTTAAAAGATATCTGAGCAAGTTTTTTTTAGAGAGAACGAATGAGACAGAACACTATACTATACACTATAGAAACACTATACTATACCGCTTAATCACTGAGTAGTGGGAAGTTTGCAATATCAAAATTCTCCCAAATCTAGGGGGCATGATTTCCTATGGATGCTGCCTACTGGCCCCTCTCTGTATATACGGGTCGAACTGTAACGTTACAGTAATGTAATTATTTCGTGTTGGTTACTTTTAAATACAGAAACATATTTACCGACAAACGTGGATATCGCTCAACTGTCAGAGACCACCTGGGCTATGACTTGGTTACCACCGACTACCCACACGCAATGCATCGTGGGATACATAGTAACAACATCGATCAATGGGAACCGAGAGATGGTTAGCTTAGAAGGCTATAATACGTCATCGACATTGCTTCGATTTAAGCAAACCGGTAGATTCACGATAGAAATTCGACCAATAGTTAACGATACCTTCGGAACGGCAGCCTCGACGTCATACGTTTATCATGTAAAAGGTGAGGTGTAGCATGAAATTACAAATCATGCAGCAACCATGGTCGCCAATCTTGATTTAAGCTGACAATGTGACCTAACTTTTCAAAAGCGATCTTATGTCTTGCCTATACAAGACATAAAATCTCACACCAAAATTGACAGAGGAATATGCTGAAAGTACAAAATCGTATAATCACGACAGTGGCGGTTTGAGAGCAAACTGTAGGCAAACTCATTTTTCGTTTAATAGGGTAAATATTGGCTCGTATATTCCTCGACCCAATACGTTTTATAAATCGGGGAGGGGCATCTGGGGTGGCAAATTCCTTCCGTGTCACGTCTACGCTTACTATCAGGAAATGGTATACACAATTATCTCAATAAGTCAAACCAATTCATCAATCCTCAACGAAAAACCGTGTCCCATTCGTGTTCCAGCCATCTTACGTATATCCTGTTTAGGAGCCTATCCAATGAAAAGGATTTTTATATCTCGGATTGTATCAAAGTGTTAATAAACATCAGAACCGATTCAACCGATAACCGACCAGCTAGTCTATAATGATCAGTCAGTATTTGCCCGTTGATTGACATATTCCACTGTGTACAACTGTGTGCTACTGCATGAACAAGAACCACATTATGCAGTTTATGGCAATATAGAATTTTTTGCAACTCTTTATCATATACGGCATATATTTTCAGTTGATGTGTTAATCAACCTAGGATACCCAAATGACCTATACTTATATGAATTGTTATGCGTCACATTTCAATAATTTAGTTAATAGCAGGTAGCCCCAAGTGGCGGAATTTTTTTCTTATAGGTCGGCGGATCGTTTTGAGTAAATGTTTCTTATTTTCCGAAATACGACGGAGCAGTATAATGTGTACACGTTACACTTTATTTTTTTTTGGGGGGGGGGGGTGGATTCAGGACATTTAAAACAGTGATATGTACGTATGTAGCCTACCTGTGCGCAAAACCAAAATGAGAATACGCCTATGCGACATTTGCGCTGTACTTATCACCAAGTTCAAACATTCTGGCGATGACGCTATATGCCGATATGCCTGCGCGCGGGGCTCGCAAAATTCCCCCCATTATAAATGTGACCCCTACATACCCTTCCAGCTAAAACGTTCTTGTTATGCCGCTGCATACTTATAAATTTAGCGCATAGCTCGCAAAACGTTTTGCCTCCTGACATTGCCTCGAGACATTTGCTGAAAATTTATGGGAATGTGATTGCCCCTCAAGTTATATAAACGCAAATTTTGTGTGCCCCTCACGAGACATGTTTCCTTAATTGTGGGGATGTCCCTGTATGTGTACACAGAGGAGTTGTACTGGCGACATATTATTGTAAACTATGGTTTACAGGCATATTTGGAACGCCTTTGAGAATTGTTGTGCCCCCGTAGACATGTTACCCTATACTTGCTACTTCCTACTTGGAACGCCCTGTTAGAAAAGTGTGGGGTATATATACCCCCATCCCTCGGGATTTCCGCCCATGGATTAATCCCCCAGAAAACCAGTGATTTTTTTAAACCGGTGCTTTTGTTTAAAACATCGACGTGGATTCTAGCGTTATGTGAACTGTGTTAATTTAAGCATTTAGTAAATCCTTGGCTTCTTCAGTAAAATACTTTATTTCATGTTAAACATTAACTTAATATACCTAATTGGCTACAATAAGAAATTTCACTTACTACATGAATATAATTTTTCGTCTATAGCAGGTAACAATCTACAGCGGTGGTTTACCCTATCGGCCATTTTAGTTCTATTTGCTATCGCCATTCTGACAGTTATCATTGTGGTGAAGAAGATCTGTTGCGACATGTCACACATTCCTGATCTTTTCAAAAGCAAATTAATGGTAAGTTACAAACACTTAACAGAGTTAAAAGCAATTAAACACTAAGCTACCGTATATATAGATATTTAATTATGTTGTCTCAAACCTTCATTATCAGCATCAAGGATTTTTCGACGTATCTGATAAGCCGGTACATCGACATCCGCTTGAGAAGGAAACATTCCATTCCACAAGATCCAGGGCAGATACTCTCTCTACAACCGTCTGGGAGGTAGATGACGATGACGACGACGAGGTATTTCGATCGGTGCCAGCGCTTGTCATGGGTTTGCCGACCAGTATCTCTACCATTGAAAACGAACAAAATTTGAACACATCGCCCAGCGACATGGATCTAACTGTTGAAAATGACGGTACAGAAGACATTGTTTTAGTCCATGATAAAAATGGTCTTCCAGTAAAGAAGGTTGACAAACAACGTCCACAAAGCAACACGAGTAAAACAAGTGGTATCTTTTCTGAAGGGTCAAGTTCCAATATCCCACATAAATCACTTGCGATCTACATTCCTACTTCCCCCAACTACGTCCGACACCAAACAATGTCGACACGCTCGTCTGATTCCGGGTTCTGGTCGATATCAAACAGTGGTTCTCTCGCTCACTACATCCCGCAGACACACATGTTTAGCCCAACCTTTTCTGAAGGGTCAAGTTCCAATCTCCCACAAAAATCGCTGGCGATCTACATTCCTACTTCCCCCAACTACGTCCGACACCAAACAATGTCGACAGGCTCGTCTGAGTCCGGGTTCTGGTCGATAACAAACAGCGGTTCGTTCTCCCACTACATCCCGCAGACACACGCGTCCAGCGAAACCAACGACACGTCCCGACCGGCCAGTAGGGTCTCTACGGTTTATGTTAAGGCTCATCTGTCGAACTTATCTGAGTTGGTACCTTGGACTCCGAAGATAACTCAAACTACCAACGAAGTGGATCAATCTTTCAGCGAAGTGATTCCTTTTCCCTCAGGGAGACAATGACTGTAATGTTGCCATAGAGTCATTTACTACTCCATACAAAAAACGAGCGTCGAGTTCTGATGGAAGGCAACTCAGATTAATTGATTCAATCCTTCGAAGAGACCATTTGCTTAATAAAGAAGAAGAATGCTCACGCGAAACGAGTGTTGGTTGAAGGCAACTCAAATAAAATGATTCGATGTTTCAAGTGAAAGCATATTATATATTTTTTAAATCCTACAAAGCAACAAAAACGTTTTTATCTCTGACATTTGAAAGTTATCAATATTTAAATGTAGCATATTGAAATTTTTTCACGTACCCTTAATTTCTTTTGTGAATTATGTTATATGGAGGGACAAAGCTACCTACTAAAATATGAATGAAAAAGTCTTTTTAGTGCATTTAAATGAGATGGTTCACTACGAGAGAAAGCACGATCACCGTATGTTGAATGGGCGTTTTAACGAGCTTGTTGTTGTGTGGTGAAGAATGTTGATGATCATCCGAACAGGAGAACAAGAATTTTTTGCGGATGCGGTGCTCAGCACGTGATATCAGTGTATAGATCCAAGAATCGAGTGATATGGGCAAGTCTAAACGATTGGATAACTATTCTGGTACCATTTTTGTAGATGAACGACTCCGTGACAATAATTAGCAATTGTATATGTGATATTGACTATTTTACTTAAAAACTAGAACATTTCTTACTTTTATATTACAGTTTTATGTACAATATTTTGTATATTCGGTACTATTTAACTTGTGATGTTGATGTGATTGTGATGAGCCACGTGTATATAGCATTATTGTGTAAATATTGTGAAATATGGTGTTCAATGTCTTTGTTAAATGCAAATGCTCTTTGTAAAATTCAAAGAGTGAT
Source organism: Paracaudina chilensis (assembly GCA_027580055.1). Taxonomy (NCBI): domain Eukaryota; kingdom Metazoa; phylum Echinodermata; class Holothuroidea; order Molpadida; family Caudinidae; genus Paracaudina; species Paracaudina chilensis. The sequence continues at coordinate 5,737 of JAODFY010264806.1, read as the reverse complement.
ATAATTTAAGGCATGTGATAAATATGGCTAAAACATATAAATGACCACAGTGATTGATGACAAATAATGCATGCAAAAAGTAGAAGAGGGTAACCCACAAGGTACTAAGGCACTGAGTTTGTGTTTCAAGGATCAGGAATTCGAAACTCAATTACAGTGGCGCAACCAGCGGGGAGGGGGAGGGGTGACAGGGGCAGAGTGCATGCCCTCTGAAAAATCGAACGAGAAAATTAGGCTGAAAGGAAGGAAAGGAAGAGAGGAGATAACAGGGGAAAATTGTACAAAAAGGAAGAGAAGGAAAAGAAAGGAACAAGGCGCCCAGAATGCTTTTTGGCTCGCTAGGTGCTTTTACCGGCACAGTTGCCTATTTATCAAGACGATGCGTTGTGTTAATTGGGCCCAAATAAGACTGTTTAAAATACCCGGGCTAAATAGAAGTTTCATGAGGCAATATACCAATCGATTGATCACTTTTGCCCGGAAAATAGAGCTTTCCAGCCCGCAAAGTCGTACTAGGGAGAACGGCACTTTTGTGGTGCCGCCTGTGTATTGTTTTCTCCCAGGACGAATGATGCGGAACGAAAGTCACGCAAAACTTAGTGCATTAAAAACACCATTTTGTGTGATAATTTCTTGATTGGCCAAATGCCGATAGCTTTCATTCGTATTGATAAACATTATTGTGCTGGAAGATCAGTGACACTATAACCTCATGACTGGACGGATATCACATTGCGCGCGAAGCTACATACGTAAAACAAAAATGTTGCCATTTGTTTGTCATTTGTCGACAAAGTTCGAACGTTGTCGGGGCGGCCGACATGCATCCGCTGTCGGGAGAGATTCAGACGGGTTAATTGGCCAGTAGATTAATGTCAAATTTACCTTTATAATATAATGATTGTAATTGATGATAATATAAATATTAATAATAAAAAATACAATCATATTTCCCTAGGGTGACGGTCATTATGCCTGTGTCATTGGGCAAGTTCCCTCTCCTCACACAGGTGTATAAATGAGGACCTGTGAGGCGACGGTCATTGCGTTTTATGGTTTTCGTAGAAAAATGTTGCTAAATATACTTCTCTGATCGAAAAAACGGTTTTATTGCAGTGGCTCTAGCTACAAAATTATGTAGAAATCATGCCGATCTTATTCAATCGTATGAAATGACTTTAATCGCCAACGTCGTCAACGTCATCAGCATCATCACCGTCTCCGAGTCGACGTCGTCATTGTGACACTGCTTGAAAACACAAAAACTTATTGCTTTTTGTTGGAGGTCAGATTTATAACCCAATGAAAACAGGGAATTTTACTGAAATAGAGTGAAATCGAGTGAATTCGACGGCTCGATTTAATGGCTGGACCTGGTAAAAGCTATTTTTGAATCGGCTTAAACATGAGCTTGTACACTTGCAATTCGACCAATATGCTGTTAATTGGTCCAAAGTCCCACGGGTCGCCTCTTGCCAACCTGAGCGGTCAATAAATCGTGATTATGAAAAAACAGAATTCCTAAAAATGGTGCTATTGTGCTATAAGGGCCTTTCCCCATAAATATGTTGTCTGCCCTAAATACAAAAGTTAATTATATACCATTTAACCATTGCAACATAAGCAATCGACTGAAAAAGACCAAAGGCGTAGGAAGCAAACTTAGCGGGTGGACGTTGAAAAAGTCGAAATGCGTGTCATCATCTAAGAAGAGTGCCACCATCGGTTGGCGCGTAGCGTACCTATAACATTTTTGCTAATTATACCTCCTAGATCGCAGGAAATGACACTTTTCAGACCTTTAGTTTGGTAAAAATGTTTTCGCCCCGTGTCCCGTGCAAAATAGGCGAGTATTTACCGGAATTTCTGGTGTGGCCACTGTTTCAACTGTGGCAACTTATCGTTTTGAACCAAATTTGCCCTATATTTGTCATGTTTTGAAGTTTTTTGAAGTTAAAAAACATTTTTTACACCTTACCCCACCTCCTACGAAAGACATTAGCTTAAACGAATTTTCAATTTTCACCCCCGTGCTGGCGCCACTGATCTTTGTTTGTCTACAAACTAAACCTACCTTAACCACATGATGGATTTGAATCCAGTATCGGACCAACGATCCTGAGACAGGAAGTGGGTGTCAATTAAACATTACTTTTCAAGGAAATTGATCGTATGGTAACAAAACATTTCAAGAAGAAACAGGCAGTCGCTGACTCGACTCAAGTCGGACTCACTGCCTCATGCGAGTGTTCAATACGAGTATTCAACACTACACTGTGTACTGTATCCATAGTAGTTCTATTCGGTAGCCACCAGACTAGCTGAACGGGTAGTACGGTACGTTCACACCGCCACATTTTGCAGACGTGACTAAGATAGTTCTCAAAGAAATAGGGGTACTTATAAAAGTTGGAGACTTCGTTGGGTGCTGTTTATTCTCTTCTAATCATGATCTAATCTAATTGAAAGTATTAATATATAAATTACGATGACATATGGTACAAAATATGATAAGAACCCAATGAATGAATGAATGAGTCATATTTACCTCATAGGCACATACAAAGTAAGTACAATTATTTCAATTATCACTATAGCTGCTATCACATCATGTTTCCAAATCATGGTGTTCAGTTAAAGTTATATATTAATTGCCTAATCTAATATATAATGAATTGGAATATTTTGATGTACCTGTATGTTAACAACACCCTGTTCTATGAATGTGTCAAAATATCAAAGTGCTATAGGCTATACATTCTACCCGATCATCCCCACGACCACTGCTGTTACTGTGGATTTACATGTACATGGCACTTTAGTTACAATGACGAGGATATATCCTGTATATATAACATCCACTGCTACGTTGTTGCTGTGGATTTTGCATGTGCATGGTGCTGTTATTACAATGGTGAGCATATATCATATGATACAATACATATATCAAAACGAAAATGCACAGTAATATCAGTGGTCCTAGAGGAAAGTCGGCTTTGTATTCACAAAAACATTGATAACGTTATTTGGAAATGATTGTATTTTGTGTAAGCAAGTTTCAATAAAATGCTATTTTATTTAAAGCAATAATCAGGGTTTATTTTTTAACGATTTTGTCATCATTATGCCACATCATAATGCATATATAGTGTGACAATGTATTTAAGATTAATAATTTGCTACAAAACTTTAGCGATTTTCTTCAAAAAGACGAATAATGTAGGTAGGTGATGCCTACATTGTAGGCCTAGTCCGGCATCAGAATGCAACACTCATACAACTATTGTCTAATTTCTTCGAGAATAGGGCGTCTTTTAATCATAACTAACAAGGGAATCAATTGGCAAAATCTCCTTTTTGGGGAAAGAAGATTAATTCTCAGGGCTTAAACCCTGATTATTGCTTCAACCTTATACAATATGTAATTAAAACAATATATTATTAAAAATATACAATTCTTTTATTTTCAATTATCATTTTTATTTGGTGAAAATTGAGAGTACGGAGTTTGGCCACTATCCTCTGTGGTAGAAGAGGACGTCATTGGAAGGTATCCCATCGGATTATCCAGCTGTGACCGATGCGTGTCGATACGTATGTACGACATGGTTTCATCTCCTGTGTCGGAAGACAAACTCGCTGACTGGATTCGCCCGGGTCGTTTTGCTAGGTCAACCTTCTGGTAAGGTAATTCGGTCTGAAAATCGTATCCGTAACATACACCTTGATTGGTCTCCGCATCAATGAAAGGCGACGGCGGGACGTAGTCGGAAAGCGTCCCACTGTAGGCCGACGATGAGATCCCAGAGTCGGAGGAAGAGGACGGATTGCCAGGCTTCATATAAGGATTGTCTTTCGGGATGTAAATGGTTAACGCAGGTTTGAATGATCTGGCGTGAGCGATATACCCATCATCAGATTTGTAAGACAGCAATTTAGGAGGATCTGGAGCCTCCAGCTTGACCTCACGTTGCTTATCTTCTTCTTTATATGTTATTGGTACAAGGCACTCTTCATTAGCCTCCAGTATCACCAGCTTGGCATTAGCGTCCAGGAGAATTTCATTTTTGTCGATTGGTTTATTCCCAATGGGCTCAAAAACATCGTCATCAAAACAATTAGATTCAATGGTGATATTATGACAAGTACAATATTCATGGAACACTTCTCTTTCTGGGGGTGATTTAAGAGCACTGATAAGTGTTCCACTGTTGGATACATGTCGCTGAAATCAAGGGACAGAAGAAAAAGTGAATCTACCTAAATTCGAAACTCATTTTGTTATTCATTGTTATTCTCATTTTTTACTCATTATTATTGTCTTTGTGAGTCATTGATATACTCCTTTTTTACTCATTGCTACTTATTATATTACTCCTTTTGTTATTCGTTTAGTTATTCTTTTTGTTACTCTTTTCATTACACAGTTGTTAATCATTTTCACTCATTGTGTATCGATAAATATATACTAATGTCAATTGCCTATTTTACTGACAAAAATTCTTGATCATTAGGCTTACCAATGATTTGCTCGTTGATATATCTGGCAGACTGGATAAGTCACAAAATACCTTATTTCCCAAGACGATAATAGCTGTCAAGATAACGCAGAGAAGAAAAAGTACCGAGGCGAGGATGATCCACTCACGCAATTTCCAGTCTGTAATAAATAACAAAGCGTAAAAGACAGTGGGACATATCTGGCCATTTCTGGATAACGGTGAAAAACGAGAAATAAAAAATATTTCTGGCGCATTTCCCGATATGACAAGGTAGTTTTAGACGTGTTACTGCTGTATCCTCTGCAGTAGATCCCCACGTGAGTATGCAGGCGGTATGGGGGGTCACTGCGATGCTAGCCATCTTTCTCGAGCACACAGTGCGCCCTGGATAACTCCTTTTGGGTAACGTCGAATCGAAATGTGAAGACAAGACATAGCCACATACCATACTACGGGCTTAATATTATGTGAACCTTCGAGTCAGTTCTGGATAACGGTGACAAGTTCCAGGAATGACAAGATATTTCAGTACGTGTTGTAAACAACAATGTGTAGAAGTCATGGCAGTTAAACTACCACAGATTCAGACAGAATTAGAATTGGTCTATTGGTATTATTAGTTCATGGGAACATTTGCCCCGCCCTGCACCTTCTGCAGTAAATCTTTGAACACAGTTTCCGTGTAATATAAAATGTGATTAAACATCCCGGTTGTCTTTTTTATTGAAGAATTAGTCAGTTGTGTAATGTCATGTAATCATACTTACTATTTTTGTAAAGCATAATTAAAAAAAAAATTCCAATTTTTATACTTCCGGTATTACGGCCATCTTGGATTTTAAAATGGCCGCCATTTCAAGTTTAATAATCCATATACCTGGACATAGTTCAGGTATATGGATTATTAAACTTATATATACCTGGACATAGTTCACCGAATCAATCAATTTTGGTGTATAATTAAAGGTTTAATTGGTCAAGGAATGCATTTTCGTTTTTATTAGGCTTACAAATCAGTCTTAATTTAACTAAGATAATTAGTTTTGGTGTCCAAATTGTAATTTATAAGGAATCCATTTTGACACTTGCTAATCGTTCAAGGTGTCGGCCATATTGTCCAAAAGTTTGTCTGAAAATAGCCTGTTTTATTGACACAGGAATCCGTTTGTGATAGTTTCAATGTAGCACAGGAGCGGCGCTAGGCGCATGGGTGGTGGTGGCCATCAGTTCACGGC
>JAODFY010264805.1:0-31839 GCA_027580055.1 Paracaudina chilensis | reverse complement strand
AATTGAGCCCTGGGGGGGGGGGGGATCGGGAACAAACAAGTTACATTAGATACTGTATATGCTTCTATCCAGAGTCCTACTGTAGCTGACAGATTATTTACATTGGCATCAGATTAGTATTTCAGCATAGGCATGTTCTCCACATCGAGAAAAAACACCTAATGTAAATATACTTACATTGGAATCAATGTAGTATTAAAGCATGGGTGTGTACTCCATGTTAAGAATAAACCTCCAACTAGCTGTAACTGACAAATTACTTACATTGGAGTCAATGTAGTATTTAAGCATGGGTATGTTCTCCATATGTCAAGAACAAAGCACCCACTGTAACTGACAAATTACATTGGAATCAAAGTATTATTTCAGCATGGGTGTGTTCTCCATGTCAAGAACAAACCACCTACTGTATTTGACAGAATACTTACATTGGCATCAGAGTAGTATTTCAGTATGGGCGTGTTCTCCACGTCAAGAACAAACCACCTCCTCATGAAGAGGCTATCGTCTCTTCCTCGTTTCCATAGATACCCAGTCTTTGTCCCCCAGAGATACCTCGGTAGGTTTGTTCTCTCCTTGAAATGTTTTTTGACATATTTAGTCTTTATCCAGTGTTCACGAAACCTCCTGTCAATGAAAAATACAAAATTGTAGGTGTTTTTGTGATTCCTAACATTTTAAAGTGGCATTAAAGTTGTTGTGAAGTGACCTTTAACCTAACAACAAGAGTCCAAGGGCACTATGGTTCCTCGCTTAGGGGATATAAGATAATGGTATTTATATACATAACATTATCACAGCAAGTTTGGGCCCAAATGGTCTAAATAATTGTGGGCCCACATGTACCCATTATTGACAAACACTATAGCCAACACTTTTTGTCGTCTAAAATGTCTGATGGTCAAAAAAGAATTTGAGGTGGAAACATTCTTGGGTGAAAAATTTGAGGGTCCCAGCACTGCTGTTACACCTCCTGATAGACCTGCCGTTCCAGTTCCCGCCGTCCAAAACAATACTAACACAGAACCGGGGCAAGGTTTGGCATCAGGACACCCACAACCTACATCTTTCTGCCTGGAAAATTTCAGGAGACAACTCCAGTCAGAGGGACTTTCACAGGAGGCTATGGAGCTGGCAACACATTCCAGAAGGCAGTCCACGATTAGGATTTACAATTCCAGATTGGAAAGATTCCTCCAGTGGGCGAACCGTAATGCTGTTGATCCCTTGGTGGCATCAGTGCAACAGGTGGTGTCATTTATAACACTCCTTTACCAGGAAGGAAAGCAGGTCAGCACCATCCGAAACTACAGATCAGCCATATCCTCAGTCCACCAAGGTTTTTCGGACAGCTCGACCTTGGGGAACAACCGACCATAAACCACCTCCTCAAAGGCCTGTTCAACAAACGCCCACCGGCCCGAAGCCTACCACCATCATGGTCGATCAACGCAGTGCTCAAGGTCTTAGCAGCGCCACCGTATGAACCCCTTCATAACAGGCCACTAGAGCTCCTAACCCACAAGACACTGTTCCTGGTGGCAGCGACGTCAGCAAGGAGAAGGAGCGGTCTTTACGCCCTCTCCATCAAATCAGGTTCGACCCAGACGGGGCCAGACTCCATCCCAACCCACTGTTCCTGGCCAAGAACCAGACGGCCACCTTCACGCCACAGGAGATCTTCCTACCAGCTATAGCAACCATCTCGTCAATCAGAGAGGACAAGAGGGTATGTCCAGTCAGGGCCCTCGAATGGTATATAGAGAGAACGAAGCCAATTAGGAACCACGAACAACTCTTCCTACTACCAGGCAGACCATACACCCCAGCGTCCAAGCCGACGATTTTACGTCCAAGGCGTGGTTCAACAAGGTACCCATAGAGGCCATCATCAAAAGCCGCCGCATGGAAAAAACCCTCGTCTTTTGTCTCATGCTACCTCACCGATACGTTATCACCAGAGGGCTCTTTCGCCAGGGCGGTCCTCTCACATAGGAATTAGAATTCCGGGCCCACCTCCGGAGCGGCGGTGCTACTCAGTATGCATTGTTGCATGAGGTATGTACATTATGTGCTATAAATTGGCTGTGATTATGCATTGTTGTATGAGGTAAGTACGTGGCTAATAAATTCCCAAACCAGGTGAGTTTTGGCGAGTTTTACACTCCCTCCTTGGTTTCAGAAAATGTGTCGCACATTCGTATATCTTAAACTGTAATTCCGGCTTTGTAATTCAATTCAATTAACTCTCGCTGTTATTGACAAATTTCAGGCAATTAAAGTGTAATGAGCCAGTCCAGTTTTAAAACTTACAGCATGTGTCACAACTAACGAATCATAAATAAATACATGGACAATTCCCCATATACCATCTGTCATGCTTTATATAGTGAGATGTATGCAAAGAATGACACGCAAAAACCTAAACAGAAAAGAAACTAACATTTGCAATGATTGCTGAACAGTTTTGGGTTATCATACAACAGCAATGGTTGGATATCATACCTAATCAATGGATATTTTTTTTTGGTCTCGAAAATAATGAATATCTTGCATTATATACTCTTGGGGATTGGGTGGATATCAATACACACTTCAAGATGTCATATGTCCAAATTCCCCTAAACTTGTAAGTCTGTATTTCCAATTTGTCTTTTTCAGATTTATCTGATAATCTCTGTCGGAATCCGGACAAGAGCGAGAGGCCTTGGTGTTACTACAGGGACAAGGCGAAAGAGATCAAGAGAGGTTTTTGCCCGATAAGACAGTGTAAGTTATGCTAAATTCCATTTGTCTCGTGTTAACACAAACACGACATCGTGGGCCATTTCATTTAGCTTGTGAACTTGGGTAATGAAGTGGGAATTTATAAATTACCTTGACTTCATGACTCGACTGGTCATACAGTGTTGCAATTGTGACCATGCCGTAAGCAATGTTCATTATTGGTATGAAACACTAAATTTTGAAAAGTGGGAAGACATACAACTTAGTGATGTGATTTGAATGCGATATGAATCAGTAAAGCTGTTCTTTTGGTCGTGGTATTTCGTGTTATTTCTCTATAGGCTCATGAGTCCAAACGCACAGTACAGCCGACATAAGAATACAAAATAATGTGTTCGCGACTTTGTGAATTCATGAGTTACGTAAACACGAGGCAAATGGAACGCAGCATAAGTTTCCAAAAAGATAATATAAAGATTAAGATACTGGTTAATAGTCTTGTATCAAGGTCGAGGACTTTCGACTCGGCTTATTCCCATGTCGTCGGTGACTTGTAAGACCATAACATTAACTGCACTAAGACGTGTGCCAGTTCCCTCACGTAATTTTCTAAACACCCTGTGGCTGCCAACCATAATTAGCACCTCAATCCGTCACCTCACCTGTGTGCATCGAGAGAGGCAGAGGCAAAGTGCTTTAATAGTCCAATGACACGCACGCGATGGCCTATATAGCCAGGGCTCGAACCCATGATCCTTGAATCATGAGATCATGAACAATGTATTAATAAGCCACTCGGCCACCTCCCCATGGGAAGCATGGTGGTCGAGTGGCTCATGATCACGGGTTCGAGCCCAGGAAAAATCTATGGATTGGATCTATAATCTAATGAGGGGAAAGGTACGTCTGCACGGTACATAAATCTCTGTTACATTTAGGGAGGGAGAGGGTGGGTTGGTGGATCAGTGGGAGGGATATTTACTATGTCACTATGTGTATTGAATCTTTTCTTATTGATTTCATTATCATCATCTTTGTTGAATTCACTTTTTATTACTTTTAGGTCAACTCACTGTATTGGAGTCATTCAGGAGGAGTGCCTTAACTAATCTCAACCTCGACCAAGCGCCAGTCAGGCATGACAACAGGGCCCATTCGGCAGAATTCTGTGCCGAATTGTGCATACAGGTATTAATTGTGTTGGTTTCAATCATCAACTAGCGGTGCCTGCATGTGACACTTAAAGTAAAATTGCTGGGGAAGGTGCGTGTGATGAGGGGCATGGGGTTCCATTAAATGAACCTTAAAAATTAATGCTTGAAATGTGTGTTTATTATTGTCCTATTTATTGTCCTAAGTGAATATTAAAGCAATTATTTCACCTATTCAAAAGCAGCTTAAACTATCATTAAAAAGCGGCAAAACACTTAATTATCAGCAAGCTATAAATATGTGTGGGAGAGTGTAGCCCATCGGTACTCCTTGTCGTTTAAACTCCCCATGCAAGCGTAATTTATTTTTGTATTTATAGAACTTATAACAAGAAATGAGGAGTAAGCTTTGCCAGACTGGCAAAACCTGTCCTATTTCCTTTTATCACATAGTCCCTTTAAATTTGATATTTTAAAGCAAGTGTCGTCAAGTGTTTAACTTAATGAAATAGTTTGTTTTCTTATTCTAATTTTGGGGTCCTCGATCCTTCCGGGGGTCACTTTAAATGCACATCATTTGCGGTCCGCGTGCCAATATTTGAAAGCAATATGTTTTAAATCAATCTAAATACTTTGGAGAGGAAAGTTCTAAAAGAAAAAAAATGCTATTATGTGTTTGTGTTTGGAACTCTGTAATCGTCACCATTTTCTTAAGTATTGTTTGACAACAATTGACACTTTTACCATGGGATAGTGCAACATATTTTCATGATATGGAATGTTTCAGATTTTTTATTTGACCTATTTGTATCTTCTCGTATATAGCTTTTATTCATTAAATCATGAGATATCAAGACTTTAATACCCCATTTTTGGACAGCTGTCATTTGTAGCCCTTGAAGGCGTCAAAATGACGTACCAAAATCTGGGATTAACATGTTAGACGATCAGATAAGAGATAAGAGGTGTCACATTTTCCAGTTATTCTGACATATTCCCCAGAGAACAAATTTCCCTAATTATGTTTAATGGTCAGTTAAAGCAGCAATAACAGTTTCATTCAATTTTTTTTATTATATATTAGCTACAGAAGAAGCAAATTCGCACACATGGTTACGAAATTTACGACTCTACTGGTCAAATATTGTTAAAATTGGGACCAGTACATTAAGTAAAGTTTATTGTTGGTATGTAACACAAAATTTTGAAAGGTGGGAAGACATCAAACATAGTGATGTGATTTAAATAGCGATATGAATCAGCAAAATTGTAATTGTGGTCGTGCTTTGCCGCAGTCTACTGGGCCGTTTTATTTCTCTAAAGGCTCATGAGTCTAAATATACGGTACAGATGCTACATATGAATACAATAGAATGTGTTCACGATTTTGTGAAGTCGTAAACACGACTTACGTAACCACGATGCAAATGGAACGCAGCATAAAACACATACACTCAAAACAAAGCAAGAAAAAACATAGACCAGCCAACCCTTTATCAACTCTGCTAATCATGTCCTAATTGCAAAATTGTTCGCGTAAAAAAACGGTTAAACATATTAATATTGCCCCCAACCCCTTGAGCCACCTACTTCCGATTTCTAACAACACCACTTACCATATGTGATTTATTAGTAAAAAAAAAAAAAGTAGGCAAAAGAACAATTTGCATTCCTACTTTAATATGCAATGATGTAAAAATGATGATTAACTTTAAATCACCCCCAAAATTTGACACCAAAGAGCCATCCTTGAATTCAGACCTGTGGGGCTGCACAGGAGTGAAATGGGAATTGCTTAATTTGCATTATTACAATTATGGTGTGATCTTAATGCAATCATCTTCTAAGCTTGGGTAAGCCGAGATATTAATGCAGGTTGTGTCAAATTTCAGGGATGTAGGAAGTTGTTTTTCTGGAGGCTGATCTAGGGTGGTGTGAAATCACTTTTAATTTTGGGTAAATTAATGAGCGTATCGAGCTTGGCCGATAGTGAACTGTAGCTACTGCGGCAATACCAGGCTGGAATTAAACTCCACAAATAAAAAAAATCACCCACAATCTTGTAAAGCTCCCATAGGTTTTAAATAGCAAACGACTGAGATTTTAAAAATAAGCCAGTCATGCCATGGCTGTGGATTGTGGGTATTCAGGAAGGGTTACAACTGAGGCCTACACAGATTAATTACACACTAACTAGTGGATATATGGTAGGATGCATCATGTACAGTAAGAGATTCAAGAATCAGGGAGTTATTTCACATGTCATTTACATGCTACAAACAGAAAACCAACATGTTTTTACCCTTCCTTCTGATTCTTTTTTTTTTTTAGCAAACTAGCTATTGTAGGTTGATTCAACAAATTTACAAATGATTTTAAGCTACTTGCTGTAGGCGTTGATGTTTGCTGCTGGTTTTCACTCGGCGATGCACGTCAATACAGCAAATTTCGGATGCTTGATTTGAACCTTGAAATTGCTTCACAAGTTATTCATGGACTGTTGTTAGTACTATGCATATTTTTTGATAAAAATCACAATTAGAATGTCTGCTGGCCCCAATGCTTTGATGTATGCTATACATGTGCACAGGTATGTATCGTAAGTATTGACTAATTTCAGTGTGCTTATTTACCCATGGATAAATTATCCAAAGATGAGAATAGAAACTACATCTGGAGCATCTGGAGCAACTCTGTTAGTTCTTATGTGCAAATCACCCACCGCCTCCCACCAACACAATGCAAGTTTGAACCTCTTACATTAAGGCAAACAACAAAGAAGCACAGAAAGCACAGAAGTTTACGATAAATTTAACAATGAACTATCCCTAAAACATTGAAATATAATTCACCTCAAGCCCATTCTCATTGAGTCCCTCTTCCCTCCAGTGTATGCCATGCCCTTGAATGTCGAACAAATGTACTATAGCCTGCATAATTAGTTTTTTTACTTTTGTGTCCTTCTACTGTCATATTTGTATATGTGCAGTACTAGTGTCATGACCTATATTTAAGACCATAATTGAAATCTCTTCCAGGAAACCCAGTTTACGTGCAGGTCATTCCTCTTCAACGATTTCACCAAGCACATGGGGTTCGATCACCAGGAGCAAATCAGTAAATGCATCTGGACTAATGTGAGCCTCTACACCATGGATGACTATCATAATCCGAAGCATGACAACTTCTTTGACCTCTTCACGAGAATGGACATATGTAAGTTAATTTGAGTTCAACGCTTTGTCACCAACGATAAGGTTGGCAAGATTTATCTGTGGGTTTTCGTTAAGCATCCAAACCACCATGCCCCCAATTTCCCCACATATTAGATTTGTAGGAAATTGATATTCCCATCATTCAGATTTCCCGCCCGGAGGAGGACCATCATCACAATAGGCTAGCTATTACATGTACAATACTGGTTGTCAGAATATAGGGGTGTCAGAAACATAGGGCAGTAGTCGAAATGTTAGTATTGTGAGAAATGTCTTGAAGCTTTGTCCAAAACAATGACTCTTGCGCGGCGCACTTTATTTAAACTGTACGATCTTCTTTTACATTGTTTTTTTCAGTGTGCGATTTCTACCTGGTAGACACTTATCCAGGTAAAACTTTGAGCATTTTTATTTGTATTGTTATTTTCTGTAGTTTTAACCAAACTTAATAATGAAGGAATCTAGAGTCTGAGGATTAAAAATGACTGAAACGAAATAGCAGTTTCACAACCACATTCCATTAATTATTCTGCACGGAAAAGGTTTTAATCCTATTTTATATCCTATAATGCTCTTATTCCCTGGCAGTCAGACCTTTTGCCTGAGGACCCCATATCTAACCTTAGACTGACCCGACGTCCCTCCCAAACTGACCCCTCTATGGAAAATATTATCCTGATAGAATGATTAGGCTTTTTATTTATACTGCTGTTTCTGCGGATGATTGCCCATCGATTTTAACCGCAAGGAGTTAATGAAGAAACGGTCATAAAAAAAAAACAATGCCTCAAAATATATTTTTGAGTGGTAAGATAGGATTATATTTGGTTGAATGATTGAGTGATAAGATTAAGATTGTTGTTGAGAGTGGTGCGCGAAGTGGAGGAATATTAAAGACAGTTGTTAACAGCACACCAATGTGTAGAGTTTGTTTTTCCTCGCCCGAGTATGCTGGAAATCTTTGGTCAGCTCTTTTGCTGTTATATATGCACAGAGCTTCCACCATATTGTAAGTTCAGAAGTTGCCAGAGGTAGGAGCTAGCAAGTCCAAATTCAGCCATATCTTAAAGTAAATTAAAGGTTCATTGAAAAAGTAAACAAAACAATAGTAGCAAGTAACGTTAGACATTACTGTATAACTGGCCTAGTGTGGTGCTACTGTTTTGGTATCGTCCAACACATTTGTCAACGTAGCAATCAAACTACAGATATAAAAAAAAACATAAGAACTAATAATGGATGATTTTAGTATAGTTCCAAAGACGACGTGTCGGTTTGTGTGGTCTACTTAAATTGACACACCTTTCAGAAATTGTACAAACTAAAGGTAGATTAAGCTTAAAATTATTCCTCGATGAATATTATTATTATGTATTTGATCCACAAACCAATTAGTACAATATATCATCATTTCGCTGAAGTATGAGCATTTTTTAGCATTATTATAGATAGATCCTAAAAAGTCCTATGGTCACATCCCTGCCCCGTTCTGGTCATGTCTTATATTAACTCTTGAGCTGATCATTAGGGAAAACACATGAGAACTCATCAGATGTGTCCAATTTTGTTTAATATGGTCAGCAGAATATAAATAACAAATGACACTGAGCTATTAGATGCATTTATTTGTGTCTATTTTGGTTCAGGACGAAATTGCAATCCCAGATGATGCACACCATGCAGATGAGTTTTGTATCAGTTTCACTAAGCATAAAAGTGTGTTCCATAACAGCTGGTGCATAATATTATCGATGAACTCGAATTTGTTCAATAGTACGAAGTCGAGCCTAACTAATCCATTAACTCACATTTGTGTTTTTGGGCAAGACATGTGCCTCTCTTGGAGGCATATGTGTCTCTCAACGTTGTAAAGTCTTGTAAGGACTTGCTAGTGGTGATACAATGCTGTATTCCATTTGTCTCGTGTTGACGTCAACACGGAATCGTGGGCCATTCCATTTAGCCTGAAACTAGGAAACAATTAAGGGCCTTGAAATGAAAATTAAAGAAAGTGATTTTAATGCAATATGGTCGTGTTTTGTCGCAATCTACTGGGCTATTTTATTTCTCTATAGGCTCATCGCAAATGCACAAGTAGTTAATTCACTATATAGGAATACAATAGAATGCTTTCATTCGTAATACGACGTAAACACGATCAAATGGAACGCAGATAGCATATAATAACTACAGATTTCATAACTTTGTCTCCCCCAAAATGAATTTTACATGGCTTCTTATACATGGCTTTCGGTTTGGGGGGGGGGGGCACTGGGGTGCTTGGCACAGTTGGTTGGCGCGGAACGTACACGAAAAGTTTTGCTAAAAAAGGCCTCCTAGATCGTTGGAAATGACACTACCCAGTCATTGCAAGTTGATTTAAAGTGTTCTGAACATCCTCGATTTTGATGATCTCATGTCTCGAAATGGTCATCAATTAGTTTAGTGCAATAGACAGTGCAAGAAACATTCAGCCATTCACACATAGTATAGCTGCTATACAGCCCATCGTTCGTGAGAAGGCAGCATGCATGTGTGCCCACAGTGCGCAGGGATGCCAAGGTAGCCTACATGGATTTTTTAGAGGGTGAAAGTATAATGGTTGGGGATAATTTAACTTGAGGATGGCAAGGAGTAAGGATATTACGTGTGTGTATGTATGGGAGAATTGCAAAATAAAATGAGAGAGATTTGCACATTTGGGAGAGAGATGACGAAGAAATGGGGGTAACACCCTCTCAATGACTTGGTATGTCTTTTCAGTAGGATCATATTCGTTAATAAGGTAATTTCTTTCAAAAATGAAATTGATTTCACATTTGTGGTTCCTTTTCTTTCCCTGTTCTATCTGCATACAGATTTGTGCCCCCTTCCTCTGGGGCTTGAAACCGGGTTCATTAAGGACTACCAGATAAATGCCTCCTCGTGGATCGAGGGTCATCTGCCCAACCATGCCCGGCTGAATGGCAACTCTTCCTGGATCCCCCATCCCCACGACCCTAATCCGTGGATCAGCTTTACATTTGGGGAGAGGATGATTATATCTGGGGTCGTGGTCCAGGGAGGGGGAAGTCGGGACAATGCCTGGATAGAACACTTCTATGTGACCTATTCATATTCTCTGTATGACGACAAAATGACACATTGGTACATGAACCACAATCATTATGGCAGCCAGGAAACAGTAAGTATTTACATACTAGGGCATAGTGGTGCAGTGAGCGTATGATTCAAGTATCACATGTTGAGCCCTGGCTAGGTCATTGCATTATATAAAACCATTTAATTATTATTATTATTATTATTATTATTATTTACATTACACCCGACCTATTCAGAGAGTAATATCTAAAGGCTCCACTTCATTAAAGCAATAATCACGGTTTATTTTTTAATGATTTCGCCATCATTATACCACATACCCTAATGCATATATTGTGTGAAAGATTCATAATTTGCAACAAAACTTACCGATATTCTTCAAAAAGACGAATAGTGTATATACCCTTCAGTAGGGGGTATCTACACTGCAGGTCTAGTTCTGCGAAAAATTCGGCGACGGAATGCAAAACTCATGCAGTTATGGTCTAATTTATTCGCAAACAGGGCGATGCATGATGTGAAAGATCCAGGGAGTCTTTAAATCATAACTAACAAAGGATACGAATGGCAAAATCTCCTTTTGATGAGAGAAGAGTAGCAGCTATTTCCCATGGCTCCAGCCCGGATTATTGCTTTAAGAAAAGGATTAAAAATATAACCACATAAATGAGGAGTTATTATTATACAGACAACAGTCAAAACTCATGCAATCGGGCGTTAATCACAGAAAATTTATTAATTAAAAATGATTAATTATTGACTTTTCACAAGTTGAGACAAATCCGAGGGATGAACAAAACTCTGAAATCTGAAAGACAAATTTGTTGTTTTACAAGTCTTTTCTACAATTGCACCTTCAAACCAAACTCCCCAAACAGAAAGTACTAAATTTATAAAATGGAATTTATATAATTTTATAAAAGAGAAAAATTGGGTATTTAGTCATATCCGCGTGTACTGCAATATGCAGGATTCTAAAAGTGGCAAATGAGGATGTAAACATGATATTTGTTGAGATAAATTATCAGACCATGTTGAGATCCTATAGCAACATAATATTGATAATATGTCAACAAAATCATCTTGAAAGGGCTTTTACAACTAATCCCCAGTTCTGCCTACAACATTTCACATATAGCCTAGACATAGGCCTAACCATCTCAAAATCTTTCATTGACATTAGTCCTTTGAATTAAGAATGCTATTTTATTGTTGCACCAGCTTTTGCGGGCAAACGGAGAACCAAACTGTCCCAAAGCTGTTTATTTTGACCCGCCAATCAGAGCGAGAAGCCTGAAGTTAATACTGGTTAATGCTTATGAGGATGATGTGCACGTGCTCGCCCTTAGGATGGAGATACTGGGATGTAAGGATGATGGTGAGTAAATTGATTAAGCAAACTCTAGGCCCTGAATGGAAAATGCTCATAATCTGCTATACGACCTATAGTTGGTTAATATGTCTGGGGCTTCGACCAAACAAAATATTTCAGGGGGGCATCTGTCTCCCCAGCCCCAGCGGCACCACTGGTTTACAGCCCATTCTAATTTATAAGAACTGTTAAGCATAGCCTGATTGGGCGGGGAGGAGTAGGTTGGGAATCACTTACAGGGCTAGGCTGATTTGCAGAGTGATGGTGGTATGTGAGGATTAAATGTTTTTCCCTTAATTCCGTTGGTACATTCTCACTTACATACCTTACAAAAAGTTGCTGCAAACTGTGTAAGTTTCAGTTGATATCCAGTTGATTTCAGTTGATTCCCAGTAATCAACCTGTCCACAGTTCCAAGTACGCATGTGCAAATCACACTGAATTCCGTACATACAGCATGTAACTTAAAATTATTTGTAAAATCGTTGAATCAACCTGGTTTGCTAAAAAAAAATAAGAATCAGAAGGAATGGGTAAACAGTAGCATTGGTAAACAGAAGGGTAAATGTAGCATGTAAATTCCATGATTCTTCAATATCTTATGGAACATAACGTATTCTTCAATGCACAGTCATCTTTGAAGTGAGTTAATGATCATGTGTAGGCCTTGTTCATACCCCTCTTGGTTACTCACATTCCCCCTCTCGATCCCACCCCTCTTGATTACTCACAATCTCCGTCTTCATCATACCCTTCTTGATTACTTACAATCCCCTCCTCTTGATTATTCACAATCCGTCGCACTCAACAGCCGTGAACGGGCTTATTCAGTGTGCATTTTCTAATTAAGTGTTGTAAAAATCACAGTACATGTTTTTTTTTTCTCTCTTTGAACTGAAAAGAACTTTACTCTTTATGCTTGATTCAGACTGCGACTACACCTTGGGCCTCACCAACGGCCAAAGCCACGACAGCCAGATCACAGCTTCCACAAGTTATAGCAACGCCCTCTATTCACCAAGTCATGGTCGTCTGCAGCCAGCATACGGCAAACAGGGAACTGGCTGGAGACCAGAATTCTCACGTCAGAGCCAGTATCTTCAGGTGGATTTTCTCGAAGACATGTACATCAAAGCGGTCGTAACTCAGGGGTGCGGGGATTCCAAGTTGCGAGTTAGGTCCTTTACGATGTCATGGGCACAGGGAAAGGCGGGCAAATTCCAGTGGATCCGGAGTGGGCATTATAAAACAGTGAGTATAAGCATCCAGCTCCGTCGTTCAGGCATTTCGATGATGGTATAGTTGGAATGCAGCATTATATATTATGTCCTATGAAATTGCCTGGATGGAAAGACTAGCAAGCACTATGTGCAATTGGATCTATGAAAATGGCTGGATGGAAAGACTATAGCAAGCTTTCTCCTATTGGGTATTTGAAAATGGCTGGATGGTATGAGGCGCCGTTTGTGACAATATTTTATGCAAATATATATAGGTTATAATATTAGCAATATATATATATAGGTTATAATATAAGCAATATATATATATAGGTTATAATATAAGCAATATATATAGGTTATAATATAAGCAATATATATAGGTTATAATATAACCAATATATATAGGTTATAATATAACCAATGTATATATATATATAGTTTATAATACCACCAATATATATAGTTTATAATATAACCAATATATATATAGTTTATAATATGACAATATTTATAACCAATATATATAGGATATGACAGGAATAGAACTCCAACAAACGAACGGGTGACGTCAGAGGAGATACCAAAAATCATATAAATTCGTTTGGTACATTAAACGGTGTTAGTACGTGCAGAATATGCACGGTGAATGTTCCAGATATCGAACATCAAAGTGAACGAGTTTCGGTACCACCTGGGCCTATATAGGCATAAATAGATACAAGGCTAAACGTTTCAATGAGTTTTTAGCACTATGGCACTAGCGTTGGCATCTGAAAAGCTTTTACCTGGCTAGTCCAAATTAAGTCCAAATTTATTACAAAATTATGACAAATTTGTTACCTGTTTTTAAACCCTAGATATGCCCTTGTGTGCTTCTGTGTGATTTAGAAAGTTACATAACATAAATTTAGCCTATATGTCAAATTGAGTCTTACACTTCATCATGGCATCCCAGCCGTATCATTGTAGTTTAAGTATGTAAATGTGTATAGAGCTGCGTGGGATTTGTAGTTAGCCTAACACTGGGATTACATTTGTAAGCGGCTCTGTATGCTAACATAGTGGTGAATAACGTCTGCCCTAATGCTGCAGGATACTGTGGTGATTCTGAAAAAAAGTACACTTGAATTGATTCTGAAAAAGTACATTTGAAGTGATGTCAAGGATTATAATGATGATGCAAGCACCACAGAAGCCTGTGATGCAGTGATGCACGTTTATTAATGTATTATGTGTTTAATGTGGCTGCCCGTCCGGCCGAGAGGGCGCTGTCATATAGGTTCTATCATAGTTACGCGAAATATACAAATTGTAACACTGAGAAAACGCTAACTGACGTTAGCGTTTACGTTCCACGCTAAATTAAGTTACGAAGTATTCATCCTGGACAGTACCCAGATAGAAACAAGAGCTTATAACTAGGTCTTATATTCACGAAAGAAAAGAATATCTTATAGAAAGGTAATTTTGCCATTAATTGTAACATAGTTTGATTAACTAGCCTAACACTCAGTATGCATTGTGACTTTTCTAACAAAACTGTAACATTCTATAGCCTAGGCTAGCTACTTCTACTAGTATAATGGGTGAACTTAAGTTCGTTCGTTACACACTCTTTCGCATTAGTTTATTCACTGATGACTCATCAGTGATGCACACAGTGATGGACAGCTCTGTTTAGTACCTATATGAGTGCGCCCTTTGTTGATGACGGGCAACCCCATTAAGTAGATTACATTGCCGGAATGGAATGTAATTTTAGCATGACTTTTCATGCATGTAAATTGAACAAGGTCATTCTTTTACTAGCTTTGCATGTATTTTTAATATACAATTAGTTTTACATGGAATTAATCAATCTTGTGTGTTTTACCTACATTTTAATTATACTTTGTACCTAATTAATTACCAAATAGTTACACACATATATGTGACGGGGTGTTGTTTGCTGTTTTTTAATTGGTCCAACAAAATATCCCCCCCCCCAAAAAAAAAAAAAAAAAAATCTGTGGAAAATACCTGAATTATCTGCCAAAATGTCCACATGCTCTACATGCTCTTTCATTTATCTTGATGGACTACATTTTATGTAATTTCCTTATGTGAATGTGGACCCTTGTATATAATATGGTGTATCGCTAAGCCAAAATGAAACAAGAAGAATTTTACGTTTGCATAGCAGCCTACAAACATTTGGAGATATTTTGGGCTTTTTGTTTGAAACCTTCTATGCTCCCAAGATAAAAATATATCCCATATGTCTGTGGTACTGTAAAAATGTCCAAAAACATTTTTTAATTGGATGCCGGAGGCTCAGGAACCTATGCAATCATGTTGGCATGTGTATGGGTGTGTGGACAGGTTTTGCAGCAGGTCTGGGGACTTCAAAAAAGGACTTTCAGGTCCTCATTAGAAAAATTCAATAGGAACAAAATTTATTGAAACAATGGTTTTGATATTGTCAAGTTTCGGGTTAGGATAAAGCATATTTCTATGGAGTCCTCGGATTGAATGCAAAATACACCTGCATGGGTGTGTGTTTGGCCCTCATCAGGGACATGTAGAATCAATGTCATAGTGTCCATGACATGAATATTAATGAGTGGGCAGGGCTTAAAGTAAAATTCTTAAATTGTCAATATCTTCGAACGGTATGTCCGATCTGCTTCATACTTGGTATGGATGATCAGTGATACACTGTCACTAGATAAAACATACAATTTCATCTGATTAATATTCCCGAGGGGGCGGTGCTTAATACTAAATTGCTCAAAATAGCTTGTAAACACCGAATCTTAGACACGATATATTGAATTACTGTCATATTGAACTGGTAGATGCGATATATCCGATCAACTACTTGATATGTTGGTGTTGTGCCTTGTGTTTGTGGGCCATATAGCATTTGTTCTTCCTGTTTCCTGAACTTCTGTCATTCATCAAGTTCATCTTCACCAATGCTATGACAGATTGTCATAGGAGTTGTTTGGGTAGGGGCTCAAATAAAAAACACAAATATTCTCTCAGCAGCCAATTAAAGGGGTAGTCCAGTGACAATTTAAACTGGACTGATAAAAAAAAAAGAGGAAAACTACACTCAGTGGTGAAAGACTCATTACAACTAACTTTCATTTGTACGTATGATTAATACTGATGATAATTTATAAAAACAAAAATCTATTTTATATTTCATAGTGTGCCATGGTGATTAGAGATGGCAGATTGTTTTCCCCCATGTTTTCAACATTTTAATGAACAAACATTTCAGTAACTTAACAGTTATATGTCCTTATACTAAAACAGCAAAGTGTTATGGCGTCGGTACCAAAAAAAAAACAAATTAGTTTTCGGGTTAATATAATGAGGAACATATGTGCTGGAATTTCCATGGGGAAGAGGGGGGCGGTTAAGGCATGTGGGCATGTGTTCCTACGTATGACATATATGAAATGTGCCCTTTTCCAAGCATATACATGTATGTGCCTATTTTCGTTGAATTTGTGCCCTTTTATCTTGGTGCCCCTCTCACCATTACATCTGCTTACATTACCTCTAAATTAATGGGGAGATGGTTAAGGATACTATTTACAGCATGAACGCTGGGGCTGGCTATGATGAGTTCACAATGTTTCATTCATTCAAAATTTGCATCCACTTTGGGCTTCTTACCTTTCTGTATCCCTTAATATTATTTAAAGGTGCTAATAAAAGAACCATAATTATGTACAACCAAAAAATAAATATTTATTTAATGCATTTGAATATATGAACAGTGTCTATATATACACACCGCATATTATATGGACGGTAATAATGTTAAAGTCAATGGGTAGTGTATTATGATTTCATGATGCAGGGATGTGCATTTTACACCCGGCACTATCAGTATATATTTTAGAAAATTTCCGCTCCATATTATTTTTTGTATAAATATTTTCCAAAGGGAAACACCTCCTACCTTAGTCCCCGTCCCCTAGACTACCGTCTTACAAACTAGTGTGACAATCATTCTTCAGAGGAGAGAGGACTTCAATCACTACTACATTTGTTCCAATAGACCATTAGAATCCTTGTGGCTTTGTCAGCTTCTGATTTTGTTGAAACTAGCAACTTTCACACCAGATCATTATCCAACAATGGGTTTAGTTATAGACATGTTCGTGTAAATACAGATGTCGTTAAGTTGGTCCTTTTGGGGCAGAACAATTCCAGATTGGAATGCCCATAGTCTGAAGACTGTTCATCTGGATCCATAGCGTTTTCTCTGTAAAACTTAGTTGTGCCGGTTGCATGTCGTCCTCTGTGCAGTTGGTTAACCACTAGTTGGTGTTTGCATAGTATAAGACAAAATCAGCCTTCAGGATCATGTGTTAAATGATTTTGTGGAGGGGTCTAACTAGTACTGCCATGACTACCAAAGATCTTGTGTATAATGCACCAATAATATACTGATAGTAGATAATGTACTTAGTGACTTAATGACTTAGATGTGATGTGATAAAACGTTGGTGTTATGGGTTTTGATGCAGCACACTGAGTTGTTATGGACATATAGTCTCATAATTTAATGGACTTAGATAATGAACTTGAATGCATAGACTTAGATGTGATTGGTTGGATGTAATTGACTTGGGTGCAATGGGTTTGGATGGAATGGACTCAGTTATTATACACTTGGATTGTATGTTCTTGGGTGTAATGGGGTTAATGGAATGGACTAATAGTTTTGACGTGGGTGGGTGTAATGGAGTGACATATTTGGATGTAATGTCATTTAATGGAATTGACTAGTTATTGTGTGAACTTGGGTGTAATGGATGCAAAATGTACATAATGGAATGGAATTAGATGTTACAGACTTTGATGCGGTCGAATTGGATTTAATGGACTTATATTTAATAGGGTTGGATGCAATATACTGAGTTATTATGGACTTTGGTGTAATGAGCTCATAATATAATGGAGTAAGATAATATATTTGGAATGAAATTTTTCCTAAAATATCAATAGTCAGTTATTGTGGTGTAGTCCCCCGCTCTAACATCATAGGAGCAGCAGACCCTTACGAGATTGATAACTGGTTTCTATAGTCGTTAATTCTCTTGTAATGTCTTCCAAAATTCAGAATGAGACAGTTGCCAGTGTTATTTGTATCATAATCTAAACTTACCATAAGAGTCTATAAATGTGTGCATTAACACTTACTAATATGAGAGCAATGTTGTCAGTTATTATCATGGCTACAGAGGGCAGTAGACTGCTCCGAGATTGATAACTGGTTTCTATATATCCTTCTCTCGTAATGCCTTCCAATTGTCAGAATGACACAATTGCCAATACAACTGTTGGTATCATAAACCTTGAGGCACCAGATGATGGGGTGAGTTGAGATGAATTCGCAAGTTGTCAGGTGACTTGTCACATGACACGGGATGTATAGTACCAATAAACTATTTCTTCCCCTCTCTTTTCTTCTAAAAGAGTTTCTCTAGTCTCGATCCTTTTTGTCGATGTAACATCTCACGCTTCAAAATTGCACCTGTTGAGAGTTCCGCTTTGAAAATCCACTCGCACTCATCCCCAGTCCAACATTTAAATCGATCCCTCCCCTTCCTTACTTTCCACCTCCTCTCCCACTATCTTGTGACTCACTTGACAAGTGGTCATCATTTTAGGATAAAAGTAAAACAGTGACTTTTATCATTATTGAACATCGTGAAGTTAAATGTATATATATTGTATTTCTGAAGGGGAGTGGGGGTTGCGTGTATTAAGTGGCTACTGAGATTACATTAGTGAAGGAGAAGTTAGATACACAATGATATTGTAGTAACCTTGCTCTCGGTCATCTGATCATTTAAAGTTGATACAATGATGCACCGGTCAAACCAAACTCAAGTAGATGTGTAACCCATACCAAGAATGTCCATTGTATAAGGCATTACCAAAAGTGATCTAAGGCACTTTTCATACTTTGAATTTTGATGATTTTTCAGAAAAGAAGATCATACTTCTTTAGATGAATTTCTGATTATTCCTAAATTTCTAAGATAATGCATTTTTAAAATCAACTTGAATAGAATTAAATTGATTCTTGTATATAGTTTAATCTGTATACTACATCATTTACTATAATGTACAAATTTCCACAAAATTCACCCGATCTGTAACCACAACAAAAAGTAACACCCACTTCCATCATCAATGCGGTATAAATTTCCATTTGATGGAGAGGTAAGGTGAGGCCAGGGATTGATGACAATAATTATATTGGTCGAAATGACTGTGACATCACAAAATGTGTGCTGCTCCTCAGACTTCACCTGGGCATTGGTAAATGAAATCATTTTGCTCTAAGATGATATAACGAGAGCCTATATGATGTATTTGAGTACGATATAAATTTACAGCTACCCAAAAACATAGATTTAGCAAATAAATATTTTTAATTCATACCTTATACATTTTGTAATTAAGTAGAGCTGTCATATATATATATAATATATATGACATCACTTCCTGTATCTTTTCTGCAAGCATCCTAGCATGTTTTTTTTTCTTAACCAAATCGACGTTATTCCGTTATTTACCTGTATAAACCAATGTTAACCTGTTAAACCCCATAATTTACCTGTTAAACCCCATGTTAACCTGTTACATCCAATGTTAACCTGTTACATCCAGTGAAGAACTTTATTACACCTTTCTCATTGCATGTCAACGTGAGTGTGATTTAAACCTAATTGTGTCTCAATTCCTTAGATTATTTTAAATGAGCCATTTCGTTTTCATTAAGTATAGGCAGTGTATTGTCACTGCCAAGTAAGCTTGGCCAAATCCGTCTATATGACGAAACCCTACCCATGTTACATCTACGTGGCTATCTATTCTGACAGGTAGGCAGGTTTTTTATCAGTTTTATAACCCCTGTTTTATCTGGATCATAAATATCTTTTGAAACATTAAAGTCCTCCTTGTGTCAAAAATATAGGTATTTATTCATTAAAGGCCTTCATTAAATGTATATATTGATTTTTGGTACCTGAACAGTTTTTGACACTTTTGGGAGATATTAAAATGTTATTATTTAATGATGGGCAGAAAAAGCAAGGAAAAATTCATTTAAAAATATTTAAATAAAGCTAAATGGTTCATTTGCTTAAAGGAATAGTCCAGTGAAGATGAAAGAGGAGGAAAACTACACCCAATTGTGAAAGTCCCATTACAATAACATTTGTGGTTGTTGAGATATCGACTTTTAAAATTCAAATTGTCAATGAAATTAAGAATTTTTTCAAAAATAAAATATTAATTTAAAAATAAAATTTAGATTGATTTAATAAAACCAATATCTCAACAACCCAACATGCTAATGTGACTTTCGCCATTGAGTGTAGTTTTCTTCTTAAATAGACAGTTTCATTTTTCACAGGATGATATCTTTTTACCCTGTATACTGTACTATGTTGCCAAGCTTTATATTTCCATGCATTTTTGTTGCATCTTGCATATATCATACAGCATGGTGGGGTGTATGTTACGACGACGACAATATGTTCCCAACTAGATGAGCAAAGGTAAGCAAAAGTTGCCCTAAATATGCTAGAAACCTGCCAGACTGGTTCAACTTCATTTGTTGTTAAAACGCATTCGGCTTTTACCAGTATTTTGTGTCAAGTAACGTATACTAATGCTAAAGTTGGACAAATCTGGAATTGGTGAAAAGCAAGGGACTCCGCCGGGGTTCGAACGCAAGACCCCCTTCGTTGCATTGTGAGAATAATCTACCACAGACCTACAGAGACTGATGGTATAAATTTTATTCGAAATAGCCAATGGGTCACTGAAATGCATCTATATTTGGAAGTTTGGAACAATTCTAGTTCTATATTTTATTTCACGATGGCGTACTTGTGTGTTGCTTGTATGTTTGTGCGTCTGTGACACATGTCTCACTTCGGTTATCTGAAGAAGGTTAATGTGTACAAATATCATACTTTGTATGTAGCTTCCACACATTTTGTTACAGTTCCAAGGTCATTTCAGGTCAGCAGGGGTCAAAAGCTGTAAACCATGTAATTATGCTAACTGGGGAACGAGTACAAAAACCCTATTTGGTGCGGTGATGATAATGCATACAATTTGGAGTAATAGTATGTAAGTAAAGTATGATATTTTGGACTGATGTCATTTGATGCATGGTGACTACATGACGGCTGCTGTTTTGTGTAATGATGTAATGAATAATCTGATTACGTTTATGAAGCTCTAAGATTCTCGCTTAAACACTTATCATCAGCTTATTAAACAGTGCCTGTTGTTTGCAATTAATGCTGTATCTCATTTGCCTCGTGTTTGCGTTACTCACGACTTCAAAAAGTCGTAAATACGCCCCATGCATGGTACTTCCATGTACTCTGCGTTTGGGACTCATGAGCCTACATAGAAATAAAACGTCCTGCATGTAGACTGCGACAAAACATGACCAAAATGACAGTTTAACTGATTCATATCGCAATCAAATCACAACACTAAGTTTTATGATTTAACTTGAGAATCAGACTTTTCCTTAATTAAACAAAGTATATATGTAATCTACATGAAATATACCTGAAATGGGATTCAATTTGCTGAATTTAGGTTGAATCATTTAATGGCCTTTTTTTTATTAAAATTTAGTGAATGTTCTTGTGTGACATTACTGACATCAGTTGTTCCTATAATGGAAGAACCATACTTTGTAACATTTAAAAACTGTTTTTGTTCACAAAATAGAAGTGCAAGGTTATCTTCGCAGGTGTTCATGGACGAAAAGAATCGTGGCTTGTATCGTAGTGATCTGGAGAGTCCACTTGTGGCCAGGAAAGTGCGAATATATCCGACACACTGGGACAATGGCATCTGCATGAGGGTGGAGTTCATCGGATGCAAGTATGAAGGTTTGTGAATCCGTCGTTTAGTTTAGTTGATTAAAATAAGTGTCAGGAAGGACTAATGGCCTTTTACCTCGTGCAGATAACCCAGGCTGCTAGATATGATTGTGGGTGAACACCTTTTCAAGCCTTCTCTTCTCAATCAAGTGCTCAGATGATGACCTGACAGGCGTGCCTACATCAAAAGCTGCAGCAAGCAGCTTCAAAAGAGTATCCACGAGAGACCACCTAGAGATTCGATACTGTGACTCCTGAATGGCAGTCAGACACTCTACACTCCAACAGACCAAGGAGTGATGGAGACATTTAGAGAAGCCAGGTGGATGGGTAGAATGGCACAGTAGCCTTGGCTTGAATGCTTCTGTTTTATGGGGAAACTGAGTTGTACAGTCTTTATCAAGTTGCCTGATTTTCACATGAGAATGTTCTTGAGAGAATTCATGACGGCTGATACTAAATGAATCTGTAATCTTTCATATCATGTGACATATACCAAAGCATCTTGATATTCTTGGTATACGGTTGCCGGAGCAGGGTTATTGGGGGAGGGGCACATATTCCATGTTTGGTATTGCATGTTAGGGGATTCATGTATTGAGCAAACTGAGATGTTAAGGCAATTGAAATTGTCATCTGCTTCTCCTGTGTGATTTTGCTTGGAGAAAAATATATCTAGTTGTTCCATCAAAACAAACTAAAATTCTAGATTAATAACAAGACCAATTTTTAGAGTAGGGCTATCGTGCCAACCGCGGCTATAGCCACACCAATCAATTAGGACCAATTAATTAAAATTTATTTAAAGTAATTTATTATGGATCTTCTCTCCACAGTCTGTGCCGATCGACTGGGAATGGAAAACGGGGACATTCGTGACTTCCAGATCAGCCAAGCTTCCCAAATATCTCCTCACAAGGAAGGCCGTTTTGCCCGTCTCTATGGGGACCGATGCTGGATGCCGGAACACTGGGATAGCCACCATTACATCCAAATTGACTTTACTGGGCTCCACACTATAACTGGTACTAAAAATATGACAGTATTATTATTTTTTTTAAATTCTTCTACAACTTGTTGTTTTAATGATTTTTTTAATGAAGTCCATCTTCAATCTGATTGGTGTCATAACATATGGTGTCATAACATGTAACACATGAAATTCCCTTTGTTTTTTAAGTATTTTTTGGCATCTGTGCACTAATGTAGCCCATGCTGTGTTGGTATATGGTCGATGCAGATCTCGCTAGTCTATTAATGGTTATGAGATTTGAGACAGTTGTGTTATTTTTCAACATTAACTAAGCCCTTTAACATTTTATCTCCGCAACGGCAGGAGGTATAAAGATGGAAGATAATGACCACTGAGGGTCTTTTGTATTTCTCTGTCACACATATATATCTTTTTTGTGTATGTGGTGTCTTGACCTTTTTAATTTACAAGGTACCATTGAAAGGCACACCGAGAATGACGTTCAATACAGATGGTTAATTAAAATTTAAAGTGATTTAAAAAAAATCAGTTAACAACGAAACATTGTTGTGTTGTGATTGTGATGGGACATTCACCATTGAGTGTAGTTTTTCCTGCTCTTATTTATCAGAAGGTTTCATTTTGTCTTGAACATTCTTTTAACATTGTTCGTTTTTGCTGATGAAACTACTGTAAAGACAACAGGGAGATGTGGTTACGATACAATAAATAAAGCACATACTGTACGTACTCAACAAACACATCACAGAAATGATCATAGATCGACTGAAAAAATTGAACCAAACACATCCATCAGATTAGCTTTAACTTGGCTATAAAAACCTAGTTGTCTTGCTGACAAAAACTTGCTGTGACTCTGCCTCTAAAACGGTGCTTGAAGACAACCGACCAGATCAAAGAAACCGATAGGGTTTCCCACCTATAAGCTACACTTGCCACAGTCGGACCTAGAGGAAGCAAGCAAATAAATCATGTCAAAAATGTAAATACACCATCCCCATCTTCATGACACATATTAACATAAATAGTTCTGGTAAATCAATGAACAAGGTACTAGATGTTCTATTTGTTTATGAATTCAATGAAATACCCTGGGGTATCCAGAATTTTACAAAATATTAATTTTAGTGTCACCTCATTTAGTTTTCCTGACTTTTAGTGGCACTATATTATGATGTCATCATAGACTAATACTGACTTCAAGTCATTTTCATATAAAAAAAAAAAAAGTGATAGCCTCACAGAAAGTGCCCCTTTCACACATTGATAGCTTGAGAATGGAAAACGATAGTTGGATGCTGATTGCAGGTTCTTGTAGATATTTCATACATTCATTCATTTTATCTCATAGATTTATGTTTCCTAAACCAGTGCCGGATGCATGTGGTGCGTGGGGGCGTACGCCAAGTGCCACAGTAGAAAGGGCCAATTCTGTCCTCGGTATCCTCTACGTCAAGAATGTGTTCAATGAGCGAACCGCGCTTTAACGCTTTAATTTTGATGTATGTACACAGAGACATTAAATTAGACCTGGATAAGATAATTGACATGTACGCCTCAAGACATCCGAGGAGGATGCTACTCACCAACCCCTCTGGGGGACAAGTAGAGTGCATGAATTGTCTTGGCACCTTTTTGTTTGGACATTCATAAGTGTATCACGAAATAGATACAGATACAGTGTGTTCTCGCTCTGACAATTAGCTGTATGATTATAAAATCAACAAAAAAGAATGATAAAATAGCTACATTTCTCACTTCATCTCCAATTTCGAATGTTTGTACAATGATTTTGTCGCCTAATTAAAATATCGGACAGACTTAACATGCTATCCCAAAAATGACAAATCTTGTACGAGAAATTTGACTTCAAATGATACCAAATGTTGCACCACATTGCATCTGAGGGTACTTAATTATTCCAAAATTGTACATTTTTGGGGCAAACTCCCCTTAGACCCCTCATCATGACTGCGATCACTGGAGGGCCACGCCCCCCTTTTCCGTTATCCTGGATCCGGCCATGTAAACCACTGTAAGCAGAAAACGTTTTTTCCTGTTATCAGGTATAATCATGCAGGGAGGGCATGACCATGAGAATCAGAGTATGTGGCCCACGGCGGCATGGGCAGACAACTTCCGCCTCCTCTACCGAAGTAGGAAAGACAGGGACGTCTGGAGGGTGTACACCGACTTACGAGGAAGAGAAGTCGTACGTGCATGTTTCATAGAAATTAATTCAAATTATAATTGTCACCTGATAAACATTGTCTGGCATGAACTTCTACCCATATCCTCAAAATAATATGATATGGTGGAGGGGGGGGGGGGGGTTTGCCATCATGTTAACTGGCTCCCTAAACTCAGCACTTCATTGCATTGTGCCAATACAATAAATTTTTCAATGCCTGCATGAATCACCTAGCACCTAAGCACTGTCTAACTTTCCAGACACATACATTTATATTTAAATATTAGTATCAATTTATTTCATATGTGTACTATTGTTTGCATGGAGTATACTGGTATCCAGGTACCCCGACCAATGATGCTACTACCTGGTTTCTGATCCTTTTCTAAACTTAAGCTCTAAAGAACATTTGAAATACTTTATCTTATGTTTTGCACCAAAATGCAGGAAAATAATGACATTCATAAATGCATGTCGCATTATGAATGTAGCAAGACTATTATTACTCATTAGTTTATCCACAAATTCCAGTTGTTTGATAAAATATATGTGGCTATCCTAACCTAACACTCGGTTTAAGTAAAAAAAAATAGCCTAACGTTAGAATAAGCTTTTAACATTAATTTCTTAACAATCCCTACAATTATTATGTAAGTACATTAAAAATACATTAAAAGTATATTTAAACAGATTGGCCTGATTTTATCACAGAAACTATATACATTACTAACATTTCAAACACTTAAACAATAAAGCTTAGCTAGATCTAGGCCTACTAAGCTGATTTACTGTGATGCAAAAATCAGCTAGACTACAATTGGCTACATTTGGTTAAATTTTGTAATATTTGGTCCCGGGTACCAGAGTCCGATTTTGCTACCCGGTGGAAACACCAATGTGTAAACATGAAGCAACATTTGATGTCATCATGTTGTGACCCTGTTGTCTTTCTCGTTCAGGAATTCACGAACTACCCTGACCTCGATACGGAAACCAAGCATCGCTTGGACAGACCGATCATGACAGAGGGAATCAGGATCAACCCTAAAGGCAACTTCCGCAACTATTGCTTAAGGATGGAGTTCATCGGCTGTGATGCGAGAGGTAAGTGCAATGCTAACCTACCTGATATGGGTTGTGGGGAGTGGGACGGGTGATAATGGACAATTTATTTCACGTAGTGCCTAGTTAACTTTTGAATACAGCAGTGGTCACCCCTCAAACTTTTATCCTCCAGTCGCCACAAGAGAGACACTGTAGAATAACATGCTATGCATAGAAACGATGGGGGATATGTCCTATAATACGTTATGTAAGCGGGATGTTGGTTATATTGGTTAATATAAGTTAAATACACCATACACAAATGATGACTCCGCACAACGCTATATTCCGTGAGTAACATATACTTATGTACAACACTTCGTGAGAGTGACATCTAAACAAGAAAACCAAGAGGTTTTGTGATTCCTTGCTGTCTCAAATTAAAAATTATGATGATTTAAAAAAGCAATTAACTCCTTCCTGGAAGATTATATTTCCATACTGTGAGAACGCTACATACAATAACGATATGAGTGATCTACAGTATAATAAATATGAGTTTCATCCACATGGGTAACATATGCTCCAAGTAAGATATTAATCCAACTTGGGACTGCTGAGATAACCTGGTCACAAAATTTCCAATGTTTGATCCTTATTGTCTCCATATGACCTTTGACCTCTTTCAAAATCAATACGGGTCATCTACTTAATATGGGTAAGATATGTACGAAGTAAGATATTAATCTTACTTGGGACTGCTGAGATAACGTGGTTACAAGCTTTGTGTCACACACACATACACATAAACACATACACAAGCCAACGTGATCGCATAGATTCCTTGCGGTCAAGGCAAGGAATCAAAAACGTTTTCTCTTAGCAATGTATCGGTGGCAAGAGTGAAACTAATCCTAAAATATGTGTCCCTGCATAGATAGAGATGTACAGCGTGTGTGCATGTATTTGAATAGTATTGCGTACATATTTGGCAAGCTTTTAACTAATTATAAACAAATTAGCTAGTTGCACAAGCTCAAGCGTTAATTTCATAAATAGGAGTACATAGAATGGACTACTTGGTTCAGTCGTTTTTACTTGTTACATCTCACCCTTTTTGAAAAAAATCGTCCTCGATTTCGTTTTTTACATACAATAGAGCCCATACTAACAAACTAATGATGCAATTAGCATTAAATATTACTTTAACGAAAAGTTTATGTTGTCATCAATATTTACTTATCTTCTGTTGCCAAATCATGGTAGTATTGGATAATTATGCTGATTTAGTTTTATATGAGGTGTTTTTGTGGTTTATAAATTCCCCAACTGAGGCAAGTTATTGTGAACTTCATACCAGTCCAACAAAATAGACCAAGGTTTATGTGCTTCAAAAATGACAAAGGAATAGTTTTGTGAAAAATTATTATAAAGCTGGACAGATGAAAAATAGAACAAATAGGACCCAATGGGGAAAGTCCCACTACAATAGCATTTTTGTTTCTTGAGATGTTGAAATGGTAGTTGTGCCACATGTAGGCATATCTGATGTATAATCAATAACTACCAGAACAATAAATAAGTATATAGTTTATGCACTATATATTTCATACGTGATAATTCCCATCATTTATTGCGACATCCAACAGAATCTTGACTCACTCAGAAACGACTAATATTTGTATACATGATTGATTTCTCTATTAAGCTAAGGGTCACATATGTGACGGAAAGAATACAGAGCACGACGGTTACTGCCTCAGGACGGTGGAGACGCAGGAGCAAGATGGCTGTGAAACAATCTTCATGGAGGACAGCCACTCTGCGGTGATACAATCCTCTAAACTTCAGCGATTCTTCGAAAAGGAAAAGGAAAGGTATATATATATATAAAGCATTTGCCCACACTTCAGAGCACGTACGGCTCGCCTAAAGTCTATCTTTCCCGGTGATAGTGGTCAACATCTGATATTTTCATAACCATTTGAGGTGAGTAGTATATTATCATGTGTGGATATCCTGGGCGACAGTTGTTGGGGGGGGGGGGCGTTGTATCACCTGACTTATCAAAAATGTGATAACACCAATTTGCCAATGATACAGATTTATCATAATTCCCCGACCACCTGTGACCATCCCCCGCCTACCTGTGAGAATAATTTTCCGTCACTGGAATTTAGAGCAGATTTTAGTCCAAAATAAATTCTGTCACTACCACATATGCTAATAATCATTCGGTTTGCATTCTGGTATGGCTGTGTCACAGGTTTCAGCTTCGCTACATTTACCAATACATCATCGGGCTAAGGAAGAGCGTCTCTCACCTCAAGACCTCCTTCGCCTGGTTGCCGGACGGGTTGAATATCACGATGACCTACGAAAACTTCCGCTGGTTACCAGAATCGATCAGGAATAACAACACGATCGAGATGTGCGTTTACCTCGACACCGACGACAGCATGATGTGGCGAGCTTTTTCATGCCGCAACACCATCGTTTCGCGCGCAACCATCTGCCAGATCGGTAAGAATATTGGAATCAAATTTCCAAAATTAAAGGCTGTAAGTCTCTCGCCTTGAAATGAATTTCACAACCCTGCTGGTGTTGTTTTGTAACCAAGGTAAATCCATTTACTCGTTTTAAGTTACATAATGATAACGATTCGCATGCCTTATTAATAAAATCAGGGTTTGGACAAACTTACAATTTTAGGGCATAGATTTTATGGCATCAAAACTACTTGAACATTTTTGTTTTTTAAATTTCGAAGAAGGAAAAATGGTCTATTCATTAACCAGCGGGCTTCTCCCACTTCGAGAATCGAGATGCAATCTTTAAAAAAATAAAAACCATATTTTATAAACCTTCTTTCATAGATATTGATGAATGTTTAAAAGAGATCGACAGTCCATGCTCACACCAGTGTGAAAACGTTCCTGGTAGCTTCCACTGTAACTGTCCACGTGGTTTTTATTTGACGTCGCTCGATGGGACAGATTGCAGACGTAAGTTCCATCCAAAATTGCAAAATGTAAATCGTCAAATCATAGGGTTTTAGGTGGGATAGTTTGTTACAAAAATACCACATACCATCACGACCTCTGTACTTATGAATATTCATTATAAACTGGATGAAAAAAAAACAGCCGGCTTGCAAAGTCACAGTAGGACAAAAGTGGCCTACTTTGTTAACCATGAGGGTATGAAGAATCTATGACATACTGGGAATCAGTGCCCTTTCCAGGATTTTCTGGTATGGTGCAAATGTCATTGATCGCCGTCCTGGGGAAAGAGATGTAGTGGAAGGACGTGTCCCCTCCCCTTTGGAAACATTCAATCTGTTTAAGAGGGCCAATATGAAGTGGGTTCTGCACCTGTCACCTGTATCTGCCACTGAGAATGTTGATGTTTGTTTCTCAAATTCAACTTGAAGAAACCTGATTGCACAATGACTATATATGACATAAGACCATCACATTGCCTTTGTTGTTTTTTTTTCCAAATTATATTCGGCAGCTATGCACAAACGTAGCAGATGCTCTGTACGTATGTAGAGTGGGATCATGGTCTGTACATGGGACAAATTACTTAAAATTGCTATTTGGAATTATACAGATATCATACCTCACTGACTCAAATTTTATGATTGGCAATATATAATTTTGGATTATGGTTTTATGTGACAAATTATGGATTAAATTATTAAAATATTACACTTTTAAAGAGAAAAAGTAATATTTCATGAAGTGATTTAACCATTAGACCTAGGCGGTGCCTATCTGTCCATAGCTAATCTTTATGTAAACACACAGCCCTCCTGGTAGGTGGGAACTGCTTTGCAAAGCCATTTAAATATATGTACATAATTCACTCATGCAAGTTACACTGAGGAGTGAGTGTTCGGAATTTTGAAGTTGTAAGAGTTAAATATTTGTTTATGTTTCGTAGTCATCATGGCAGTACTAGTTCCAATCCGCAATGAATGCGTGAAGGGCAAAACCATGAACTGACAGGAAAAGTGGCTGTACTAATCTTTGTTCCCTGATTTTAGTGCCTATAACTCGGGGATGGGGCTGATAGGGCCGAATGGGTGATAGGAAAGCACGTTTGTGGCTCTGACAGTACCTTTGACAAGGCCTTTCAACTATAAAAACAAAGAAATAAACGTCAACATTTGATACCTAAAACAACTGAAAATGATATGAAGATGTGAGTTGACCTAATGGGTTACTGTTAAGTCAATGTACATAATTCACTCATGCAAGTAACACTGAGGAGTGAGTGTTTAGAATTTGGAAGTTACATGTTTGGTAGTCATCATGGCAGTACTAATTCCACTCCGCCATGAATGCGTGAACTAGCAGGCAAGGTCACTGTACTAATCCTTGTTCCCCGACTTAGTGCCTATAAATCCGGGATTGGGCTGATAGAGCCGAAAGGGGTTTGCGGCTCAAACTATGACAGTACGTTTAACAAGGCCTTTCAACTATGATAGAAAAAACACAGGCAATTTAATTATGAGTAATAGGAGTGACATCTTATTGTGCAATCAGGTTTTCTTTATTTTTTTAGAAACGATATGAAAATGTGAGTTTAACCAATGGGTTTGTGTTTCTTTTACGAATAATGTTTGTATGTTCTGTGTCATTACGTCTTTATAATGGCAATCATAACTACATGTGTGGGCATGTAGACAATATACCATTTGGATGTGGAGCAGAAAATGGCGGATTTTATATTCAATATTTTGCAACTTTATAACAGCAAAATTTTAATGAACAGTGCAGACAACAACCAAAATAACTGAATTTCGATTAAGCAGAAATCACTAATCGAAAGTATAAAAAAGTATAAAGTTTTTGTCTCGACTCTTGTTGTTTTTTCTACATGTTTGCGTGTGAAATGGTTCTTATGTATAAAACAAATTAAAATTGTTTTTATTTCTTATACTAATTTGGTTTTAATAATATACCATTTTTTCTAGGTTTGGAAAGCCTGAATATTCCCTTGCAAGTCAATCCTCCGGAGTACATTGAGTCCATTATGTACGATGACGGCGACTATTACTATGAATATGTGGAAGATCCCTTCAACGAATCTTCCTTTAACGTGCCGTCCCCGCCTCCTATCAAGACAAACTTTACCCAGCCCGACTTTGACTTCACGCATATATCCACCATCAACACCACGGAACTAAAGCACCTGGATTCAACGATTCCAGATGACGTGTTTGGTAAGCTGTAACAAGACCATCAAGGGTGTACGTAGCGAGGCTTTAGTACAGGCATGAGTAGTTATCCCTGGTGGGGTGGGTTTAGACTTATACGCATACATATTAGACTTACGCATATATCCACCATCAACATCACCCACATATTCACCATCAACACCACGTTTATATGCACCATCAACAACACGCATATATGCACCACAGAACTAAGCACCTGGATTCAACGATTCCAGAACGTGTTTAGGTTTTGGGGTCATCCCAATGAAGAAATATATTCCTGTATTTCCAACAAACTAGGATTATTCTTTCCGAATTACACGAAATAAATTCGCTTTGCACATTATGGTTTCCCCTAAAAACGAATAAATGAGAGTATGAAATGTTTGCTAGTGTATTTATGTTCGTTATAATATCTGTTAACTGCAGTGTAGTGCACCACGAACATTGCGTCTGTCAAGCAGATGACATTGGGACTCTATTCAATATATTGAAGGGTTCCGAGGAGACGGGCATCCCCTCGGATCTTCATGTTATTTTGTTCTTTTCGTTTACCTCCGTATCTTGGATGCTGGCCGATCAATTGGGTAATAACATCAGCATCTGCGGAGAGAGAAGAAATATGGACCGGAGAAACGTGGGCTTATAATAATGCATTATATA
>JAODFY010264694.1:0-15074 GCA_027580055.1 Paracaudina chilensis | reverse complement strand
CATGGCGGATCTATAGGCCAAGTATGGCTTCCATGCACCTTTCCAATATAGAGTTAGAGTGCTCCCAGGTGGCACACACACACACACGCCAATCTGACTACATAGGTTCCTTTTGCTAACGCAAGGAATCAAAAACAGCTTTTGTGACTGGGGGTTTTCCTCAATTCATGTTAGCTTTTTTTAAATTTTGTCAGGACTACTGCCTCTACTAACATGAATGATGTCAGCAGCAGATCACATGCCATCTTCACCATTAGATTCACACAGGTAAGTCTAGCTGCAAGTCCTACAGTACATTGTTGTAGGCTATACAATGTTATTCTTACCTGTTCATAATTTTTTAATATCTGTGCCAGTAAATTCCTATTATTTGCTATTATGCTGCCAGAGGAAGGAGAAATTTGGATATATGCTTTGGTAATTAAATTATGAATACAAACAACTGATTCTGTTGTGCTTTTGGTCAGGCCATTGATTTGAGCCGTGTTATTTCAATGGCAAAAAATTACTAAAAATTTCTTGGATCATTCCCTTTTTGGAATGAAGTCCTTGTTTCAGCACTGTGAAATAATACCATTGTATGATAATATTGCATAGTAAACGTCATGATGAATATATGATTTATATTTATCTAACAAATTGCTTAGAATAATTGGTTACAAATACTGGTTTATCTACATCTATGTTATATGTAAAACTGTGAGAACATTGAACATCCATAAAAACACATCATAATTACTTTTAAGCAGCGGTGCATGATCTTAAAGTGTGTCATGATGAATATGTTGTTCAGTTTAATTTTTAGTATTCTTTTCATTGCAGGCCAAGTTTAATGAAGATATGCCCAGTGAGACTGTCAGTAAAATCAACTTGGTGGATCTGGCTGGCAGGTATGGATGGTTTATGTGCACCGTCGTTTATCCATGTACTCAATACCAAAACACGTTCACCACAGTTACTGATATTGTTGGACGGATCCAGTAACAAATAAAATGGTTGATTGATTGATGTTAGGGAAATTTGGATGATTTCTTGATAACATGTATTAATCCCATAACCCCTAGTTCAAAAGTCAGCAGGACCAAATAAATGGTGTATAAAATAAATTGTTTATAACTCACACACATATTTGCTTTTCTCACATTTAGTGTTAAAGGAACTGTCAGAGTTTGAGCAGCAAAATATAACTATAATACTTTAATAGATACACTTTGCTGTTCATTGGAACAACTTTATTCACAATTTAACAACAACTATATTCACAATTTAACAACAATTATATTCACAATTTAACAACATCTATATTCACAATTTAACAACAACTATATTCACAATTTAACTACAACTATATTCACAATTTAAGGTAATAAACACCTTTTATGTGTTTTGCTCGGTGGTATTTTATACGCATAAACCATTACATGTCACTGAATAATACTCAAGCATTTTAAAACATCCAATAAAATGAACAAAGGTATATATGTAATCCCAGATGGCAACTTTAGCTGGCAGAATGTGGCATAATATTCTGGTAAATGTTCATCCAAAACAAAGTCTGGCAGTACCTTCAATTCACACTTATTGCTCCAGTGTTATCCTCCTTCCAAAACTTTTGGCCGAAACTTAACAAGTTTGATTTGTAAAGCATGATTAGTTTATTATAAATGTCAGTGATGTGTTTTTTGATGGGGGTGGGGGGTGGGGGTGTTTACAGTCAATCTTAAATATCCCATCAATAATTTCTGCATTGACCACTTGTGTATTTAGTGGCTGTGCTTTTCAAAATGGTGAAATTGTTGCTTTACATAATTTATTAATATTCTATTATATAACATCTGAGGTGCATGCATGTGACATTGTAGGTGCATAATGGGGGCTGGGATGGGGGGTGGGGGGTGGGAGGGCGATAGGCGAGGGGTCATGGCTGGTACAGGATTGATAGCTTCATGAATACAGTAGGGTTCTGCCTCCAGTTTTTATACCTGGTTCATTATCTTTGGAGCTGGAACTGTTTTTTTCTATTCTGACCTTCTAGTGAGAGAGCTAATTCCACCGGCGCTACTGGAGAGAGGCTTAAAGAGGGTGCTAACATCAACAAATCGTTGGTTACTTTAGGGAATGTTATATCAGCCTTGGGTAAGTGATGAAGGGAATGTTATCAACCTTGGGTAAGTGATTTAGGGAATGTTATATCAGCCTTGGGGTAAGTGATTTAGGGAATGTTATATCAGCCTTGGGTAAGTGATGAAGGGAATGTTATCAGCCTTGGGTAAGTGATTTAGGGATTGTTATATCAGCCTTGGGTTAGTAATTTAGGGAATGTTATATCAGCCTTGGGGTAAGTGATTCTGTGAGCCAAAGTAATTAACAAGACAACAACTGTTTACATCTTTCAGCAGCTTATCCAATCATACAAAAGTAAATAAAACTATGATCAACAAACGTGTGTTGCCCAATCACCCATTTACACCTATGAGTAGTTGTGTGCCAGATTTGTCTGTTAACAGGTTATAACACTTATAAGGTTAACACTTATAAGGTTAATTATGATTGGTTGCTTGATTTTGTCAGTTTTTCATTGATTTCTAGGGAACTAGAATTTGGAATTTTGTGTTAGGTTTTGATTGGTTACGGTTTTGTTATTTCTTTGAAATTTGTGGATTATTTTTTAATTATTTCTTTACTGGCATCAGATTTTTTTTCCAAGTATGGTTGCATCGTATTATAACAATGTCCAATAGACCAATCACAAAAAACTTGTAAAATAGAGCACATCGGCCCTAACAGGTGGTTCAAAGTGGCTGATTAGATGGATTAGGAGTATGTGATTGTCTTCTGTTTTGGGGCTAAAAT
This sequence comes from Paracaudina chilensis, assembly GCA_027580055.1. Lineage (NCBI taxonomy): Eukaryota > Metazoa > Echinodermata > Holothuroidea > Molpadida > Caudinidae > Paracaudina > Paracaudina chilensis. The sequence continues at coordinate 12,221 of JAODFY010264694.1, read as the reverse complement.
AATCTATGGATTCTAGTGGCATGAAGTGTAATGCAGGGAGGGCATGACCTACAAGTACAAAACATATGTGTGTGTGACAGAAATAAAAAGACACCCATCAATCAAACTCTCATCTTCATATCGCCTTCCTTTGCTGAGATTTAAAAATTATTCCTCAAAAATAAAGAAAAGCTGATTGAGAACTATGACGGCCACTCCGGGTTGGTACTGGCTAGTACAATGACCTTATGGTTAATGTGGTGATTCAATCTGGTTCATATTGGACGTAGAATACCTTTATATAAACTTTAAAAGAACATCGTGCCCCAGTCAGTGCTTAATTGATTTATTGCGTTGATATTTGTACATTTAACATTGTAATTGTTGATGATTAAACATTTTAAACTTCTTATCCCATCAGCGGATATTTCACAAGCTTCCATCCGTTCGAAGCCAGTGAGGGGCAAGCGGAAATCACAGTTCATTCCATATCGAGACTCTGTATTGACATGGCTGCTAAAGGACAGTCTGGGAGGAAACTCAAAGACTGTCATGGTAGCAAGTAAGTACACAAGTAACCATGGCTGACATGTTATTACATCTTTCTGGATGGCTGTGCATATTTTGTGACAAAGAAAAAAAACATTCCTGGGCATCACCAGTGGAAAAGTCTGCAAACATACTTCTAGGCCAAATATATAGGATATAATACATGTTAATACAACATGACTGTTATTTACAGCAAATTATCTAATTGAGCATTTCATTATCAATTTGTTCTAATTATAACTGTCAAAGCACAATGTCTACATCAAGTTTGTTCTTTATTTTAGACAACTCAAGAATATTCCATTTTGGCATGTTGTTGATCCTGCATCCTTATTTATTTATTTTTTTCAGCCATATCTCCTGCTGACGTTAATTATGGTGAGACCCTCAGCACATTGAGATATGCAAACCGGGCGAAAGACATCATCAACAAACCGACCATCAATGAGGTAAGGTGTTCCAAGACATTAAGAGAGCAGGATCTCAAATTGTTTTAGTTTTATTTTCAAATTTTGCTTATATTTGTTGCCAAACAGTCACCGATAGAAGATGCATTTTTCTTTCATCGTACCAAATCTTTGAAAGTTGTATGTATCATTCTGCACTCAAGATATTAATTTATTGGTATTACTTTGTATTTTATGGCGTTCCTCTTTAAACCTGGAGTTTTTTCCCCTTCTGTTTTAACATAATTGTTTAAAGGGAACTGAATTGCAACTGCAACTTGTTTCATAAATTTATTAATTCCCGTATGAGGTTTTAATAATTATTGGTGATGTATACATAATTTCATAGCTGACACAGATTTTGGTAACAATCTATTTTGCTCAATGTACAGTTTGCTGGGAATTTTTGGTGGGTGGCATATAACACACTTTAGTGGTACTAAATAGTTACTAATAACTTCCCCAAAATTTATAGTATAATTATGCTACCATGAATGATGAATTAAGAGCCATACCCTGTGGGTCTGATTTGTTGATTCCAATATTATATTGTTTATCATTTTAATGAAATGAACATGTGTTATAGGCAAAAATAATTGAATAGGTGACAGAGAATGCTTTGTGAGTTTGTAGTACTGATCACTATATCAAAACATTTAATAGTTAATCCACAGCCATGAAAGAAACATAAGGTTCCTTTTGATTAAAACACATTTAATTAGAGTATATGATTTTTTTCAGGATCCTAACATCAAGCTGATCAGGGAACTGAGAGCAGAGATATCCAGTCTGAGGACTAGACTCGGAGAAATGGTAAGATAAGCCCAAGCAATACAAGTATCTACTCTGAGAGCGTGGTGGTGGAGCGGTTACGACCACTGACTAGACCAGGGAATTTGTGTCCTTCATCTCGACTCCCTCTTTCCACTTAAAATCTTGGTCAAAATTGTTGGGACACTTGGCATGGTAACAGCGATAATTACTATTATCGCTCTCCAAGATAATAAGGAAGACGCACCAAATAATGTTTTGAGACGAATAGCCCCGCTCCCTTGTCCAATGTTGTTTCTTTAAGCAAAAAGGATATGATGTGAATACAAAATATTTTTCCAACGTTGTATGGGGGATATGAAGGTCATAAGGAGGTCACCAGGGGTCATTTGAGGTAAAATGGCGATGAGATATGCAACTCAATTATTTGGGCCCACAATTATTTGTACCAATTTGGGCCCAAAATAATAAATGTTATGTATATAATTATCTTTGTCATATACCCCTAAGCAAGGAACCATAGTGCCCTTGTTTTTTTTAAATGTCAATATTTTCATATATCACAATGAAATTTGTAACTAGGGTTAATATTAAAAATATCATCAATGGCATAGGAACTACTAAGCCTTTTGGTTTTCTGGTTTCATACTTACATTTGTGCAGGTCCTCCCCCATCTATAATAATCATTGTGATTTAACAAAATCAAGGCAGAAGAATGGTGGATATATTAAATTGTACTCACACTGGTGTATTTTAACTTTTTTTATTTCAGGGTGGAGAAGACATTGTCAAGGAGACAGAGATTGCTGTAGTTGATAAACTACATGAGAACGAAGCCCGGGTGAGCCACCATGACGAGCTTAATTTATGGTTGCCCCTAAAATAAAAGACAGGTGCTAATAAGCTAGTTCATAGATAGCCTATGCACATTATACGTATAGAGGTCATGGGTTCAGCTGTGAGAATTTTTCTTAGTTTCGGCACACAACTCTCAAGTACCATATAATGTGTACACACTAATTTTGCGTTAATGAAAACAAACACACAAATGTAACATTATTTCTGAAAGGGATGGAATTGGATCCTAAATCCATCCATGAAATTCAGCTATGATATGTCAAGACGCCCCAGGAATTCTTTAGGAAACGATGACTCAAGATTTCTGGGAGAAAAGAGGAACTTTTTGCCCACGTTTTCAAAATGGCGGAACTAGTTCCAATGGTGTTTATAGTGTTAAAAAAAACTTTTTCTAGTGCTAACGAAATTTTCTTTCAACTTCCAATAAATTGTTAGGTTAAGTTACCTGATAGGTACTATTCTGCAAAGGAGAATGATTCCTTCGTCCGTTAAAGAAATTCTTATGTCTGAAATGTTTCCGATAATCACAAAAATTAGTGGAATTCTGAGGAGATATTGCAGTAAGTTTGTTTACGCTGGGTTATAGGTATGAAGCAGGGTGTCGTTGATGGCGAAATTTTTTGTTTTTATCACAAAATTTGTTTACCACTGAGTATATCACCGAGCATGGGCAAATTGTATCTACGAACTAGCTTATTCTTACACAATACGTGTATACTATATGTTAACAGGTGTCCAAAGGTTGCATGTATATATTGTAGCAGCTGTAGCAGTACTAGTGTTTGTGACTTCGTGGATAATAATAATGGACCTACATGCCTTTTCATTCACTTACAGGTAAAACTATTGACAGAAGAGTGGGCTACCAAATGGAAGGATGCACAGAAACTCATGGAGGTACTTAATGATGTGGTTACTACAATACCATGGTGCAGGTGGTGGGGATGTGGGGGAGGGGGATTTATTACAGAATCCATAATAAACAATACACTTCTTTATTCTTGGCTTCAGCCGAAAGAATTGATATGTTCATGACTGCGTGTGTGGTCATCAGAGGTAAAATCATTTCAAAATTCAAATCATGAACATTTGAACATATGGCCATATCGAGTAGATGAACCCTATACTTTGGCCCAGAGGTCAAATTAGGTGAAATACCAAACATTTTGGAATCGGGCTTAATGCGAGGGGGGGGGGGACATGAATTAATCACATACTTGGTGAGTAGGTGGAGTGTAAGTAAGTTTATTTGAGGTCATCAGAGGTCGAATAGTGACAAATTTTGAAATCATGGTAATTTGATGCATTTATGAAAACTATTTGTATTTTCTTTTGTAGGAAAAAAATCTGGCTCTAAGATCAGATGGGAACATCTTAATGGTTGACATTGAGCTTCCTCATCTGATAGCTATTGATGATGATATACTCAGTACAGGACTGAGGATATACCACATACATGAAGGGAAAACCTCAATAGGAAACCATGAGTCCTCACAGAAACCAGGAATAGGTTAGTAGGTGTTTGTTATCATCATCATTGGGCTGCCTTATCTGATAGCTACTATGATTACATATGCAGCACAGGACTGCAAGTGATACGGTAAACCCAATACCCATAGGCAGTGGCCCTATGTTTATCTACCACATGCAAGTAGTGAGAGCACTTATGTTAGGTTGATGTACACAGAGCACAGGGCTGAGTTTGAAGTGTGGGTGTGTGGAATGGGAATTGGGGTAAATATGTGAAATTGGTTGGAGATGCACAACATGAAATTTTGTGGGAAAACCTTGTTAACTATTGGTTCATAAGATATTAAGAATTGTTACAAAATTAATACTTAATGCAAATTTAAACTAAATCCAACAAAGGGTTCATTTCACAGTGATAAACACAGATGCTAGGTACATTAGGAACAGTAATTTTCAATTTGTTTTGAACCTATGTTGTCAGGTTGGCGTGTGTATATGTGTGTGTGTGTATGTGACGCTCTAACTCTATGTGGGAAAGGTGCATTGGAGCCATACTTGGCCTATAGGTGCGCCATAGTGAGAAAGTGTGCCCTATTGTTTTTGGTGCCCGCAAAGGTCACCTAAGGTCAGTTATGGTGAATAAACCGAATACGTGAAAAATGCAGTAAGTCCCAGTGCCAAGGTTTGACACCGTTGATGCTTTGGGACATGTTGTGAATGGGGTAGGGGAATCTTTTCAAACTTAACGGTTATCGAAGATCACCACAGGTCAATTGACGAAATGTCCGTTAGGGTTGGGAGTTGCTCAATGGAATCCAATTGTCGACCTGCATCTGGGTGACCCTTGACCTCAATTTGACCTCCGGTGACATTTAAGTGTTTTTTGGATCTTTACGGTTTTGATGCTATTTTCAGATGTCAAAGGTACCTTCCGATCATAAATGTTAATGAGTTGACCCCTGTGTGACCTCTGTATGCAAAGTTATATGGGGTCAAAGTTTTTCGGTTGGAGTTGGGATGGCTGTACAGACATCTGAAACCTTTATCTGAAACCAAGGTCAAAAGGTCAAAGGTCAAGTTAGAAAAAATGTGCTTATTGTGGGAGAAAACTGGCAAAGAAGAAAATGTTTGGTTTTAATGCTATATTTGGATATCAAAGGTACATTCCGATAAAAAATGTCAATGGGTTGACACCCGGGTGAGCTTTGTGTGTGAAGTTAAAAGTTAATTTTTAGACATTTAATGCAATAACTCCCAGTGCCAAGGTCTGACACGATTGTTATTTTGGGACAAGTTGTGAACGGGGTTGGGTAACATTTTCAAACTTAAAAGTCGTGTGATCCAAGGTCACCAAAGGTCAATTAATGGTAAAAAACTTTTTTTTTTAGGGAGAAAATAGGCAAACAAAAATTGGGGGATTTTTACAGTTCTGATGCTATATCCAGATTTCAAAGGTACCTTCCAATCAAAAATATCAATGGGTTGACCCCTGGGTTACCTTTGAAAGTTAATTTTTAGACATTTAATGCAATAACTTTCAGTGCCAAGGTCTGACATGGTTGATATTTTGGGACGGGATAGGGGAACATTTTCAAACTTAAAGGTCATGTGATCCAAGGTCACCAAAGGTCAATTAATTGTGAAAAACTAGTTTTTTGGGGGAGAAAAGGGGCAAACATTTTGGGGGGATTTTTACAGTTTTGGTGCTATATTCAGATCTCAAAGGGTACCTTCCGATCAAAAATATTAATGGGTTGCCGACTACGCCAAAAGATGCAACACCACAAATTGACACAAACAATAGTGTGGGTTTTAAACTTTATTGATACATCTATTGACACCAACATACTGCTTTAACATATATATATTGTCAACTATGGAATGTGTCGTCAATGGCAATGAAATGTGTAAAATAAAGATATGCTGGTTGAAAATCCCATTGGCTACATGGTGTGTAAATAGAGTTTGTGCTAGAGTGTATTTGCAATGAAATATTTTTGCTCTGTTTTGATGCTATGGATGCCAAGATGGTCCACCAATGAACATGTAGTCATTGAATTTGCATTGCTACAGTGTGGGGTGTAATAGTAATCAAGACTTGATTAGGTCATTGAATTGTTTTTGCTGTTTAGATGCTAGTTGCCAAGATGGTCCATCATTGAATTATTTTGCTGTTGAGATGCTAGTACCAAGATGGTCCCATCAATGAAACAGAAAATTGAATACATGTGCATTCTCTTCAAATTACCATAAGTTTGCAATGCTAAGTCAGATTATATTAAATCTTGGTATAGTTGTTCCTTAGTCAGTACACATGGGCCCAGTTTTGTTTGGATCTTTTGGGCCCCCCAAAATGTTGGGCCCCCCAAAATGTTGGCCCCCAAATATTTTGGGCCCCAAATTATTTTTTTGACCACCAAACATTTTAGACCACAAAAAGTTTGGGCTATAGTGTTGGTTAATAATCGGTACATGTGGGCCCAGCATTATTTAGACCATTTGGGCCCAAACTTGCTGTGATAATGTTATGTGTATAAACATCATTATCATATACCCCTAAGCAAGGAACCATAGTGTCCTTGCATGGGCTCTTGTTGATTTCTTTTTTCAAGATGTCTCTATGGCTGATAATATGCCTAGTAATACACAGCACCTAATAACTTTACATCCATGATATGTTTCTTTACTTTTGCTGCTATGCATTTGACATGCAATCTTTCTTATTTTTGCAGCATTGTCAGGTCATGACGTAGAGTATGAGCATTGCTACCTAACCAGTGCTGAGGGTAAAGTGTGGCTGGATACATGTGGCCATGCCCTATGTGCTGTCAATGGAAAAGTTGTTGATGGATCCATTCAACTCACTCAAGGTAGAACACTGCATTAATATATTATATTCATTTAGTATGTTTTTATTCCTTTATGGCTGGCAAAGAATAAATGCATTCAATTAATATGTATGTTTGTATGATAAGCAGATAACAGTATACTGGGCAGTCGTCAAATGATATGAGGATGATCATTTCTTTTTTCGTTGTCGAAGGTCATTTGAGGTCGGCAGAATTCAAAATAGCTTATAATTTGTATGTTTCTGAATACAGTGTGTATTGGCGACATCACAATTGTCGGCAGATTCTTAATTAAAATTAAAATGTGAAACATTGCCATTGTACTTGTCAGTGATAGCAGGTGTTAGAATATGAGGGGAAGCTTTACAAGGCTTGATATTTTGTGACTTGAATTTATGGTACATTTCTAACAGTTTCTCATTTTATGGGGCATTTTCGTATGATATAAACAAAAACAGTATACATTCTAAATACTCCAAACAAACATGCAAAAAATCCACTGAATTCAAATCTGTTGCTCTCCAACAATTTTTTTTACTAGATAAGAAAATAGTTGTCCCTTGACTTGTAATCATCAAAAGTCTATCATTGTACCTTTCAGTTATCCTCTAAAATTTATCTTCTATATTAGGTTGTCTAGTGTCCATCGGCAAGACCAACCTCTTTCGCTTCAACCATCCTGCTGATGCACAGAGGATGCGGTTGGAGATGAAGTCTTCATCCCTCTCAGATCTCTCAAACATGAAGGCGACCGAGAATCTCCTTGCATCAACATTCTTCCACACTTATGGGTAATAATACAATATATAAGATTGGTTGAGGAATGAAATTTTAAGGGATTAAAAATAATCACACCTGTTATGAAGACAAGTGGAATTATCTTTTTGGAAATGTACAAGCAAAGCCGCTTCAGATGTCCATCCAATTTTCCGAACCAAAAGAGAGAGACTGTGATATTATTACTCTTATTTTGCATGGGTAACATATCTGATCCATTGCTTCATGCAAAAGATACTGTAGCTAATAATAATATCCGTCTATTTATATAGCGCCTTTCCACCACCGAAGAAGTGCTCAAAGCACTTTACAGATATTACCCTGGTCATTGGTAACCTGTCAAACCCACACTGCTGTGTACAATCCTAGCTGTTCTCCCGACACACTGTAATGTATGTCACCCTATCATGTCCCCTGGGGGACTTCCCTAGATGCAGCTACAATACAGCGAAACATACACTGTACAAGTTACCTCGCAGGTCCCCAAATTAGCACCTGGGTGGAGAGAGTCAACCAAGATAAGATGTCTTGCCCAAGAACACAGCAGCCCGACCAGGACTCAAACCCAAAACCTCTGGATTATGAGCTCGAGCCCTAACCGGCCACCATGCTCTAATAATAAAGTGTATCATGTTCGGTTGGTAGCCTGACATGCAGAATTGACAATACACGTATACTCATAAAATGCTTTAGTTGTGAATTTATATTATTATGAAACATTCTATAATACTTTTTTTCATCGCAGAATGGAGAAGGATGAAGACAAGAACAGTTTAGAACAGCTTGCTGATAAAAAGTAGGTTTCCTCAGATATATTTTAAGCTCATATATCTTTAACCTTGCTGGTAGAGAATATATATGCCCAATAATATGATGTTAGAAGATGATAGGTACTCTGTCACATGGTAATATGAAATTTCATAAATTTAAACCATTTAAAATTGATAATAAAATTGATTCAGTAAAATTGATGATCATTGTGAATCAGTAAAATCGATAATCCTTGTAAATCAGTAAACTTGATAATCACAATGAATTAGTAAAATGGATAAAAATGATGAAAAAACCTGACCAATTTGATACCATGGACTACAGCCATCTATTAAATTGGTTTGCACTTGTTTTTGTTTGGCTCTAGATTGCAGCTGGATGAACTCACCAAGCAGTATGAAGAGGACAAAGAGAAAAGGATTGCAGAGATGGAGCAGAAGGATAACGAAGTGAAAGATCTGCAACAGCAGCTAGAAGCACTTAAAGATGAGGGACTCAAAGCAGAGAATAGAATGAAAGACGCATTTCAGTTAGCCGATGAAGAACAGAAGAGACTCGCTCGGAGGAGTGTCGGTCTTGAGAAGCAGGTGGAGGAGTTTGAGAAGGAGAAGGAAACCCAGCAGAGAGAGATGGAGGAGAAGATAACATGCTTAGAAGAGGAAAAGAAACATCTCTTGGAAGCCAGGGATAATGCTCTGACTGAATTAGAGGAAGAGAAGAAGCATCTGAGGCAGAGGATAGCAGAGAAAGTTCAAGAAGTAGATGCTCTGGAGTCAGCGAATGCTAGGGAATTAGCAGATGTTCAGAGGGAGTTGGTAGTTCAGAGAAAAGCCCTGGAGCAGAGGATGGAAATCCAGAGACAGGAACTGAAGACTGAGGCTGGCAAACTAGATCAGAAGGCCAAGGAATTAGATGGTGCTCTCGAGAGGGTGAGTATAATAGGAAATGTAGTGAACATAACCGTGGGTCAATAAAGCTGTTTTTGTTTATATGTTGTGTGGAGGAAAACCAGCACAACTGTCACAAATTATTGTATGTTGAAAGAGATAAGTCTATTAAATGAAGGTGGTAAGGGTTAAAGTAACGGATGATTTGGGGATTTTGGTCAGCTAGTAATTCGATAAAGCTATTATTTATATAATATTTTATGATATTATTTTAGTCCCAATCCGATTTTGAAGCCAAGCGCCAAGAACTCCAAAGGGAGAGAGATGAAGAGAGACATTTTCTTGACATGGAGCGAGGGAAGGTCGAAGCTCATAGAGCCAAGCATCAGCTGGCCATTCGGCTTGCAGAGAAGATGGAGGAAGCAACAAGGAAACAGCTCTCCAGAGAGAGTCTGGAGATTGCCAAGGCAAGAGATGAGTTTGAAAGGAGGAAACAGCAGCAGCTGGAAGCCTTGGAAGATGCAGAAAAAACCATTGAAACCAAGGCGGAGAGCCTTGTGAGTGAAATATGGGAAAGTAGGGCTCAGCTGGAAGAAGATAAGGCGGATTTAGAGGAGCAAGGAAAAGAGAAGAAAACCATGCTCTTGGACTCCAGGGAGCAACTGACACCAGCAGCTAGAGAGCTCTTGGAGAAACAACTCCAGGAAATAGAACAGGATATCCAAAATATAACTGTGGCGCAGAATCTCCTGGATGAACAAGAGGAAAGTATAGAGAAACTTATAGAAGAAGAGTTTATAGCACTGGAGCAGCGGAAACAAGCCGACCAGAAGAAACAAGAGGAGGATTGGAAACAGTTATTGGACATAGAGGCTGCAAATTTATGGTTTATTGAACAGGAGGTAACAGAACGCAATGATGCCCTAGAAATGCAACGGCATAACCTGGAGAACAAAGAGGCTAAACTGAAAGAATTCCAAACAGAGCAAAGTAAAACACTGGACCAACTTTCAGAGGAGAAGAGAGTATTTACTTTAGAGAGGGAGAGAATATTAGCTGACTATCAAATGGAGGTGGATGATACAGAGAGTGATGTAAAGAGAGTGAAAGATGAGCTAGAAGCTACGAAGGAGAAATACCTGCGGGACTCCAATGTAGCCGCAGGGCTGGCGAAAGCAAAGGAGAAAATAAACCAGTTAAAGGACAATGAAAATAACTATAGCAGGCAAGAGGCAGAAATAAGGATAAAAGACCAGGAACATCTGGATAACATTCAAAAAAGTATCGAAGAACATAAACAGCATCGAGAAGAACTGCAGCATACTAAGAGTTTTGTAGACAGTAAATGCCAGAAGGAAAAGAGGAAATTCACAGACACATCAACAGTAAGTAAGCCCTGGTATTCTTCTGCCAAACATAACCATTCTAGTTAACATAATTCTATCTATCTATTAAAATACTTGAAAGTTGAATGTTGATTAAGGGGCATTGTAATTGCTAATTACATATATATAAACCCTAATGTAAATTTAATATTTCATTATGAGTATCCTTGACATGTTAATTTAAAAACAGATCATTTTGTATCCTTGTTCAATAAAGGTATGATTTGAAATTATAAATAGAGTTGGTTGAATATTTAATTACTTTGTGTAAAAGGAAATAATATTATGCATAAAACCTTCATCAAATTAATATCAGTGACCTTTAAGAGACGAGGCCTGTCTAAATGATTTGATTTAATCCTTCCAATCATTTTTATCTTGATAAGAAGGTTTTAATACCATACTCCTTTAGATACAACAGAACTGAAAAAATACATGTGGACAAAGGAGAGTTGAGTTGCACCCTGATGTCCTGATGAAAAAAAAAATTGTTATATGCTTAATAGTTACCTTATATCATTGATATGGTTTAAGGGGGTATATCACCAAGGAAATTCAGAAGCTTTTGCCAGTCAGGCAAAACTCACAGATTCTCCAGTTCCTATACTAAGTTCCAAAATGAAATTAATTGATTAATATACTTAAAAGGTAGCTTGAACACAATACAATGTGATACAATGTGAATATTGTAAGATTTTTCATGAATTTAATTGCAACAGAATATTGTGATGCTGGAGAAACAAGTTATGGATGCACAAGAAAAACTAGAAACAGAAAAGAAACAATTTGAAAATGAAAAGAAGAGAGAACTGGCTCGACTGGAGACTGAGAAAAAGAAAATCAAGGAACTTGAAAAACAAGAGAGGTAAGCCTGGTGAAAGGAAATAGAATAATAGTTAAACAAAACATTTTGAAAATATTTTATTTTTTGCTTTGATGAAAGGGATTGGCGACTAACAGATGGTGCGGGAGTGAACCTCAATAGTTGCTTTTTATCAGGTTATTTTATTTGATTACAATTATTTTCAAACATTCATTTTCTGACATCGGTGTCATCAAATAAAAAAAAATTACAAATAAACACTGATTACCTGTTTAAATAGTTTAGGGCTAATTTCATTTTGAGACTGTAGACTCTTGCCCAAATGATTTTTGGTTATGATGCCGAAGGCCGAGTAACCTAAGCGATCAAGTTGGCGTGTGTGTGCGTGTGTGTGTGATGTGACAGCATGCTCATAAAAACACGATATCTCAACAACAACATGTTGGATCAATGTCATATTGGACCGGTAGATGCCCCATGATGTGAAGATGGTCCCTATTGTTTTTGTTCTCCATGACATGAATATTAATAAGTAGGCGGTCCTTAAAGTAAAATTATTAAAATGTCAATATCTTCGAAACGGTATGTCCGATCTGCTTCATACTTGGTATGGTGATGTAACTTGATGAGTGGTACATTGTCACATGACAATGAA